>CM053026.1:175612569-175842569 GCA_028564925.1 Lithobates sylvaticus
GCAGCTTGCTCAAAGCACATCACCGATAAAACATGACTATTGTCTCCTGACTAATGAGAAGGATGTTCCGGCGTCACAGGCAGGATTCACGGCACAGATGTTCAAGAGAGGAGAAGAATAAAAGTGCGGCTTTAAAAGAATAAAAAAAACACACACACATAATCTCCCACTAAAGAATATGTCACAGGAAAACAGGCTTTAACGCTTACTGCTCCACAGACAGGACAGCAGCCGCTCTCAGCTCCAGCTACTGTAATGATAGCCGCTTTCCTTGTCTGCCGGGATGATCAGGTAGCAACGGATGTCTTTTCTGAATAATCCATGGAGTGTCATAGAGCGACCTGAAGCTCATTTTAATTCCTGTCACATACAGGTGACTGGAAGCTCCAACTTACGGCTGTGGAAATTCAGTTTTCCACACGCGAGGCGGGCTGACCATCAAAAGGAACTAAATTAATGTCAAGGGTCTTAATGAATCTGCCTCACTTAACGCCAATTTGTGTTCCCTTTACATCAATTATCACTGTCTGTCACATCCAGCAGGGTATGGCAGGAAAGACACTCAATCACCGTCCAATGAATTCTTAAAACTTTTGTTTATATTGGTGAATTAGGAATTGCATTCAATTTGAAAAGGGATATGGTCATTGGGGAGCGCAGCCCATTGCATTAGGGCAAGGGGTTAGCAACCTGGGGCCCTCCAGCTGCCTCTGGGATTAATTGTAACTGCCAGCCTTGCAATGCCTCATGGGAAATGTAGTTTCACAACAGCTGAAGGGCCCCAGGTTGCCTACCCCTGCATTAGGGTGTGCATCCGGGCGCACAAACACGCATGTGTGTATATCAGCAGAGTAGTGGACGGTGTCATAGGGCAGTAGATGGTGCCAGTAGTTTTTATTTTTGTGATTTTTTTACAATTGATTTTTTTTTGTATTTTTTACAATATTCTTATTCTTATATTTTTATTATTCTTTTTTACAAATATTTGAAGGAGCCCCGTAGGGGCGCTTTGGTGAAATATCAAGGGTCTAACCCAGGAGTAGGCAATCTTGGCCCTCCAGCTGTGGTGACACTACAAATCCCATCATGCCTCTGCCTCCAGGAGTCATGCCTGTGATTGTCAGGGTCTTGCAATGTCTCATGGGACTTGTAGTTTCAAAACAGCTGGAGGGCCGAGGTTGCCTACTCCTGGTCTAAACAGAGTACAATGGACTGCACTGGACAGTGAATGAATGCTCTTTGCTGAGCAGCATCTTGTTCATTCACAAACAGAAGCATAGTATACATAGTTTACTATGCTTCAGTTAAAGTTATTCTAAAGTCTTGTTTTTTCCTATAAAAATAACAAACATGTTATACTTACCTGCTCTGTTGCAGTGGATTTGCACAGAGCAGATCCTCCTCTTCTCGGGTCCCTCTTCTGTGCTCCTGGCCCCTCCCTCTTGTTGAGGGCCACCACAGCAAGCAGCTTGCTATGGGGGCACCCGAGCTGAGTCACAGCTCCATGTGTCCATTCAGACACGAAGCCCCGACCCAGTCCCGCCCCCTCTCCCCTGATTGGCTAGCTGACTTTGACAGCAGCCAATGAAAAATCTCAGATGGCTGAGACACTTGTGGACATCCCTGAACAGAGAGGGACCTTAGGTAAGTGTTAGGGTGGCTGCTGCACACAGAAGTTTTTTTTTATCTTAATGCATAGAGACAAAAACACTGGTGTTTAACCCCTACCTACCCCATCAGAAAAATAAAAGTTTTGTCTTTTCATATACTTTAATATTTCTAAATGACAACGGAGTTCTGTTAACATTTTTTTTTGCATTTTATGCCCCGTACACATGGTCAGATATTCTGATGGAAGAAGTCCGATCGGATTATGTTGTCGGAAAATCTGACCATGTGTGGGCTCTAGCAGACTGAAAAAAAATTTGAGAGCAGGATCTAAAATTTTCCGACAACAAAATCCAATCAGACTTTTTCCGATCGTGTGTAGAGAATTCCGACGCACAAAGTGCCACGCATGCTCAGAAGAAATTTGGAGACAAAAGCTATTCAAAATCTTGTGTACACTGGCCTTTAATTTACAAGGATAATACATATTAAATATATAGTCACAGCTTCGCAAACTTCAATTGTAGCACGCATATCAGACAAAATTGCTCAATCTAAAAGGCATAAGACCTGATGCGCTTTAACAGCTGTGGCTCATACGTTTTAATCTGCATTTATTAAAACATATTTCCTTTCATTTCCTGCTCTAGTAAAATGACAGCTTGAACTTGATTGGTTGCTATGGCTTCTCATTTTCTATCTTTTTTTTTTTTTTTTAATCAGCTCTAGTTGTTATTCTATAAAACGGTTCAAGTTCTTTGCCAACTGTGCCTACTATATGAGTATCAGAATGCAGCACGCACTTCACTGCATTATACATGCTTGTGTGTATGAATACTAAATTTGCCTGTGCTTTGGGCTTAGTGTGTATATGCTGTGTCAGTGCTGGACTGGTGTGCCTTACTATAGACAGAATGCTTGGTTTAGTGTGTCTGTGTGCGCGCTCTAGTGCACACTGCCTTGCAGTGAGGGAGGATGTCTGGGTCTGCACAAGGTCTCCGTGGGAGTCTCCTAGACTACATTACTCTGTTGGAAGGACAGTTGCTTTCTGGCTGGATAATACAAAAACAATTTAGGTTACAAAAATAAATAAAATAAAAAATTATATATATATATATATACACACATACACACACACACACACACACACACACACACACACACACACACACACACACACACATATATATATATATATATATATATATATATATATATATATATATATATATATATATATATATATATATATATATATATATATATAACCTTTAGAAAGTAAAACCAAAGAACAATAATCCACATAAACAATATTACAAGAATAAGAAAGAGCAATTCTCAGACTATTTATTAGCTGCAGTGAAAGTAATGATGATAATAAACTAGAGACATGGTAATAGCACTTGTCTAGAATGTGACATTTTTCTGCTTGATAAAGTGTTTATTGTCTAGTTAAGCCTCTCCCAACCTTTGTACCCAAGCGGAACCCTTGAATGAATTTTCAGGTGACGGAACCCGTCATTGAGAAAATGCCTTTTACATTGATTAAAGACAGTGAGAAGCAGGGGTGTTGCTGGGTCTACAAAAGATCTGGGGCTAGAGCCCATAGCAGTAAAGAAAGTCATATGCTTGGGCGGGCATACACATGTATATACAGTAATATACGTGTGTGTGTATATATATATATCCCCAGAGAACCCCCCACTTACATCAGGGTCCACAGAGAGCCCCACTTACATTAGGTTCCCCAGAGAGCTTCCCCTTTAAAATCAAGGTCCCCAGAGAGCCTCCCCTTGCATCAGGGTCCCCAAAGAGCCTCCCACTTGCATCAGGGTCCCCAGAGAGTCCCCCCACTTGCATCAGGGTCCCCAGAGAGCCTCCCCTCCCCTTGGGGAGCCCTGCAGAGACTCGCGGCTATGGGCCCCAGATTCAGGGCTATAGCCCCAAAAGCCACTCCCTAGAGACACCACTGGTGAGAAGAATGCACCCTTACAGTGGTGGTCAGAATGACATTTTTGCAGTCATGCCATTAACTGCCAAGTTGCACTGGACCTGGAACAGTAGGCACCATCAGGGGAGGTCATTTAGCCACAGCTCAAGGAACCCCTACCCATCTCTAAAGGAACGCTAGGGTTCCATGGAACACAGGTTGAGACTGGCTGGTCAAATTCATCTTTTTAGCATATACATTATTAATGGTTTTGGATAATTTAGAGTTACTGTGTTTGAATATTCTGCACCAGCAAGCTCCAGACTATTGCATTTAAGTGGTGTAACCCTAAAAAATAAAAAAATGCCCCTGTCCCTTTAAGGCACAATATAAAGCATATTGCTTTTGCAGTGTCATTTGTCCCTTTCCATATTGTGCAATACCTGGTTGATCCTTCCTGTTCCTGTGTTCCCCTCTGTAATCTGATCACACTTATCATGGCTGTTGATCCATGATAGTATGGTAAGTTTACGTGCCTTCCTCATCCTGCTATGTATTCAGCGTCTCTGTATCTCCCCCTCCCTCTCTCCCTGTCATTTCAGTAGTTTGTAGTCTGCGTGAAGCCGATCTCCTCCCTGCCCCTCCCTTCCTGCCTTCCTACCTTGATTGAGTATTCTGCTGCATCTGCTCCTCCCATTTTGTAAAGTGGTTGTAAAGTAACATATATTATATACTTTTATCCTCTCTGTTTTAGGGACATATTAAGGACAGTGCGTGTTTTTTTTTTTTTTTTATTATGATGCTAAATACCTTTCTTTCACAGGGCTGCTGTGTGGTCACATGTCCTCCCTCTGCTAGCTTGCATACATCAGAAGGGAATCTCAGCCCCTCCCACTGTATTCCCTTAGATCGAGAAGGAGAGCAAAAGGAGGACACGCGACCACACAGCTGGACAAAGAAGGCACAAGCACTGTGTTTAATGTTCCTAAGAGGATAAAATAATAGAATAGATGTGGATTTACAACCACTTTAATTTGGCCATACTCTATTACATTTTTTACATTCACATGAACTTTCATAGGAAAATGATCAGTACACTTGACTACTTGATGAATGTCATTTGAAAAGTACTTTAAAACGGTTTGCGTTTAACATTCGATTTTGGAAATAAAAAGGACTTTATAAACCAAAACCATATACACTGTTAGAGATTTGTTTGTTTGAGAAAAGATTTCCATCCTCCTTCAAATTTTCTTGTCCCTATGGTTGACCCCACTAATGATTAGAAAACTAAAACAAATCTTCTTAAAACAAAAAAATTCAGACAAAATTCTACAAGCGTATAACCAGCTTTATACACATCAAAAGTAAATTCTCACCAACAAAGAAAGAAGAAAAAATAGTAAGGTGACAAGGAGATAGATACACACATTTTTGTAAACGTACATAAATAATTTACAACTGTACACTGATGCGTCTGGGTGCACTGCGGCTAGTGGAATGTGACCAAAGCTGGCCATACACTGTTCTCTTTTATTTTATTCAGCCAATAGGCTAAACGGAGAAAACTAACAGATTCCTCCATCTGCACAAACAAGGTGGATGGAGGAATCCACACCCTGCTGTTTTGTGTATTCCGACAGCAGCACCCTAATAAAGGGCTATAGTTGATTGGCTGCTGTCACTGTTTGATAAAATTTTTACAACACGTCCCTTCGACAGAAGTTGATAATACAATCGACTTCTGTCAATCGATGACAGCTGCTGATAGAAATTCAGCTAGTCCCCGCTGAATCGGATGTATTTCAATCAAAAGGTATGGCCGGCTTAATGCCGCTTTGGTTGAGGCACATACAGGGCTTGTCAGCAGGAAACAAGCCCTGTATGTGTTCAGTAAACATCCACTATACTTTGTCCGATGTTTTAGTGGGACACGGCCCATTGTTCAAACAAAGTAGACATAAATTCATAAAATACACATACATACATCAATTATATATATATATATATATATACATATACATATACACACACACACACACACACACACACACACACACATACAAATACACATACATACACACACACACTTTATATTATATATATATATTCATGTATATATGTAATAATCTGCAACATTACTGTTTGCAGAACTTTCTTTGTCCACAAGATGGCAATGCCAGTTACGCATACCTAGCTGTGCCTGACTTTACACAGGAGCAGTCTGGGAGGATCTCAACTATACCCATCCCTGGGCTGCAACTACAAGGCCCATAGTCACTTGGGGCAGAAGGGGTCCGATATAAGCAAAAGCCTGGGAAAGAGCTGGAGTAATTGGGGAAGTGCGCCAACCAGAGAGGACTGAAGAGAAAGAGCTGTGCTGTGCCCAGAGAACAGTCTGCTGTGCTGGATCAGCTGGACACTAGACCAGGGAGGCTGAACCAGAAAGTGACTGCAGTAACATTGGTGACTCAGGACACCTGCATCCAGAATTGCTGTAAGAGATGCCATCGGATCAGCTGTTGCTTTCGCTGTACTTCTAGATAAGGGGGGCCCCCACCGTACAGTGCATCTATTGCTACCAGAGGATTGTCAGGAAAGAAATCTAGTGTGAGGGTCTCTAACCAATATTGCAGTTATAATCCACCTGCCCATAAACAAGCTATTCTCATCCATTGACACTCTACAGTACTCTATGAGACCTCTCACCTGTTGCTACATTCATTGCTACTTCACAGTCATAAGTCCTTTGGGATTCCAGAGTGCTGACTTTGTTCTTGCTTCCCATCTGACTGCCATTGCCACATCACATCCTTGTCTCCTAAACCCCAGCTACTACCTTTGGGCTTGCCCTACTCTTTGCACTTATCACCACAAAAGGAGTATGTACAGTATAACTGCTGAGCCCAACCTGTGTAATATATGGGGTGATTACGGCATTACACTATTTGTATATACTGTATATTTGTATAATATACTGCTGTTGAACACTACCTTTCGATTCATCACCTTGCACGCCAACAGTTTTGAAAAATCCCAACATAGCCAGCAGAAGTTCATCATAAAGTCTTGGTTCTATTATAATTTCAGTGCAAAAGCCTAAACCTAGCCTCTTTGAACGCTACCCGTCTGCTACACCTCTTCGTAAATCTCGCTGGTCGCTTGAGGTGTAACATCTCATACGGAGAGCTACTGTTTACATTCCTTGTGTTACAGTATACATACATATTTGGGCTATTGGACTTTAGAAGTACCTCTGTGGAGTATATTACACCATTACTGTCATATTCATGACTTTCATGTGCCAATCTGCTTTGTTATATTTTGTATCTTAATCTGCCAATACAGTCTGCTTATCTTCTAAAAGGTGGTGTGTATAATTTTTGTGCATCTGCTGGGTGTTCCAAGACGAGGTATTCTGGTGGTGTCAGTGAGGTTGAGGTCTCACAAAAGGCTAGACAAGAGCAAAGGACCCAAAACTACCAGTGGCTCCAGCTTATATAAACGCATGCTGGCGTAGATCGTGTTAACGATATATGGTATTTATGAAGCTACTCATACAGCCCTAATTACATATGCACACTCAGCTGTAGGTAGTATAAGCATAAACATGATTTTATTGTATACTAGCAAAAAAGTGTGTTTGTTCCAGGCACTGACGTGATTGAGGATTTTAATGGGATCCAGAGTCTGGTGACTGAGAGAAGAGCAGACATGGAACACTGATGCAGACTGGCTACCAGACATTGTAGAGTTGGATTCCTCCAGCATATAATATGTTGTGTATATAGGCCATGGTAACATATGACAGTCAGGTTTTGCAGTAAGGGAGGACGGTTGAAAGAAGAAATAAGGGGTGCCGAACAGGGACTTTCATTGTGAGCAGCTGGCTCCCAGTCACGGAGGGTAAATCAATTGCAAGTTTGAAGGGCTCAGGGGGGTATCTGTCAATGCAGCTGGAAATCTATTACTTATGCCACAGGCCCATTCAAACCTCTGTTTTAAAAGTGACCCTGTTATTAAGCAACTCAGGAAATGCCACCCTGTTAAAACAATACCCTAAATACTTACCTGTCTGGTGGCTGGTGGTTGCCAAGCCAAATCTCAGCTTTTTTTTTTTTTTTTTTTTTTTTACGAGCACCAGGCACCGCTGCTATCCAACATTTCTGGGCATGTAGGAAATTGTTTCCCCCCCAGAGCCCAGAACGTTGAAGAGAACGTTCCTTCAATATCCACAGGACAGGAAGTATTCAGCCTATTCCTTTTACAGGGTGGCACTCACTGAATTCCATTAGGATATTGACAGGGTAGCCCTATTGAAAAAAGTATGAATGTAAAAAAATACACATATTGCGCAACTTTCTGCATTGTAACTGCATCAAGAAAATCTACATTCTAATTACTTCCCCTCACTTTGTATAATGCACAAAGAAAAAAATTGTACATAACCGCATACACACACACACACACACACACACACACACACACACACGCATAGCAATGGCAGAAAAAAGACCAAATGGTCCATCGAGTCTGCCCCCAATTTTTTTTTTCCTTTTTGTGTTATACAGTATGTTTTTTTTTTTGTTTTGTTTTGTTTGTTAGGTTTTTGTAAACTTTTTTTTATCTGAATATACAGTCGATCCATGTTTGAATCCATTTGCTGTTAACTGACTCGATACCTCTGCTGAAAGTCTATTTCAAGCATGGACTACTCTTTCAGTAAAATTAACCATCCTCCTGCTGATTTGAGGTCATGTCCACATGTTCTTGATCTTGTATTTAAAGAATTAGTCATGTCTCCCCTTTCCTTTCTTTCCTACAGACTGTACATATCAAGTTCCTGAAGTCTCTCCTGATTGGTTTTACTCCTCAGACCCTTCACCATTTTTGTTGCCCGTCTCTGGACTTGTTCTATCTTTTTGTAAGTGAGGTCTCTAGAAACAGACACAGTATTCTAAATGAAGTCTAACTTAGGTAATTTTCACACGGGTTAGACTCAGTTTTGATCAGAAGGGACTCTGTCTGCTGATCAGAGCACAGCAGGTTAATGACAGATCCGTATCTGCTCAGGTTCTGCTCTACGGGCGGCCAGGAGTAATGCCCTCTGATCCAATTCACCTAGATCAGGAGTCTCAAACTGGCGGCCCTCCAGCTGTTGCAAAACTACTAGTCCCATCATGCCTCTGCCTGTGGGAGTCATGCTTGTAATGGTCAGCCTTGCAATGCCTCATGGGACTTGTAGTTTCGCAACAGCTGGAGGGCCGCCAGTTTGAGACCCCTGACCTAGATGGAGAGAGACAGATTCTCTTTATTTTTAGAAGACCAGATCGGAGGTAGGCGGGTGTAAATGGACACAAGACCATTTACACCAGCTGGTCCATAGGGGTAAATGGACTGTCCGATCAGGTCCGCTTGTCTGTTTTTCAGGCGGACCTGATTGGACAGTCCATTCACCCCTATGGATCAGCTGGTGTAAACGGTCTTGTGTCCATATACACCCGCCTACCTCCGATCTGGTTTTCTAAAAATAAAAATAAAACAAACAGTCATGTGAAAGGGGTCTAAAGATCTATTTAAAAGGAATCAGGACCTCCTACCTCCAGCTGGTGATCCCTCTAGTGATGCAGCCAATAATTTTATCTGCTTTTCCCACTGCATGGCCACACTATTTGCTCATTTTGCATTCATCTAAAAAAAAGTACCCCCAAATCTCTCCTTTGTAGTGCTGGCCAATACTGTTTTCCCCAATACTGCACATATAAAGGGGTTCTTTATTTTACATTTAGATAGTTTCCAGTGCTTTGACCAAATCTTCCAGCAATGCCAAATCATGTCCCACATTACAGACACCTTCAGAGATGAAAAGCTCACTGTGCACCTTTTTGTCATCAGCAAAAAGACATACCTTGCCCACCAAACCTTTAATTATATCACTTACATATAGGTTAAATAAAAAACAGTACCTAGTACAGAGCCTTGTGGTACACAGCTAGTGACTGCTCACTGTTCCAAATGAATCCCATTTACTATCAGGTCTCTGTTTTAAATGAATCCTATTTACAACATGCATCAAGAATACATGGTGCAGCATGTGCACAGTGTGGCAGGGCTCAAAGCCTGGAAAAGACAACAATAGTGATTTCCTTGTAAATTTTCATTGTAAAGAATATAATACCTTAACTTAATTAAAACCAGCCAGCCAGTAATCTTAGTAAAGCAAGTATTTTTAATCATATTAAATTAAAAGTTTACACGTATATCACCCTTATTGGCATTTCTGTCTTCCAGTGAGTGGCGAAATGCAGCAGGTAATCCAAATGGTCTTCCATCACTGACATATGAATATGGAGAGTAATTATAGAAAGAAGCTGTGAAAGCAGGTAGCAAGTGGGCAAGAGATAAATGAGATTGATAATGAGAATGTGCAAAATGCATTCATCCATAGCGGCGAATCAGAATTCATGTTACACTGACCCAAATTTAATAAACAAATCTTATTAGTATAAAGTGTAATGTGTCCTTCGCGCCGCTAAATAATCATATACTAATTGATCACTACAAGTGCTAAAGTGCAAGTGCTAATTATAGTGAATACAATAAAGGTGTTTAAAAATACTGTGATGAATATCAAAAAACATAAATAAATAAATACAATCCTGTGTTATAAAAGTTGCTACCTGCTGCAGAATCTAACATGTGCACCAACACACTTAAATGTAATTAAAAAGTAAAAGTGACTCTGCGCATAGTATAAATATAACATCAAGTGTTCATGATGGATCAATCATAAAAATGATAAAAAGCAAAGTGAAAAATTGGTGAATAAATACGTAAAAAACAAAAGGCTAAAATGCACCAAAAAAGTGTGTCCAAGAAAAATGTGTCCAAGTAAGATAATTAATCCGTGCTAGGAATGCCGGTATAGATAAATGAAATGGGGCTCCGGTGCTTATCTTCTAGTCTCTATTTGTATAACACAGAAGCAGATGAAAGACTGCCACACATATCCTCAAATAGGCTCACAGGCCTCTCACCTCCAGATTTCTTTTCTTATTGCAAATCGCCACTTTCTTTTACTGCTGGTTAAACTGCTCCACGCACTGGACTGCGTCCTTTGGATGCCCCGGTCAAATGGTCCAATCCGCTAAAGCCTCATCAAACAGAGAGATAAGGGGGAAGGAGGGCAAAGAGGACTTCCATAGTGTAGTAGTTTAAAAGTAAAGTGTTTATTAAAAGTAAAAATTGCGCCCTTACATCTAAAATAGTAATAACAGGCAAGGAATCAAAAGAAGCGTTGTTACACGCTATTCTCACTGCACTTCCGGTTGCGTCCGTCCAGACCACTCCCTACGCGTTACGTCACACGTGACTTCTTCAGGGGAAATCTTATTAGTATGTATGGGATATTGCACTATATGCACACACATCATTATTGTCCTTCAAACAGTCTTATTTCATACTAGATAGATAGATAGAGTCTTTGGGTCCAGGACAGAGTCATGGATGGGATTTACCAGCCGCCGAGATTGTGGTATTTTATACGATAAGCTGGTGGATGTGGTAGGTCTGCCTAGCAATCTGCTAGTGTCTCTCAGGAAAATACATGTTTAAAAGTGGCTAGATAGATAGATAGATATACATTGGACAATAAACAGTGGGCATTCCTAACTGTCCTTATATACAATGCTAGTCAGAAGAGAGGGCGACCACTGAACTCATCTCTAACCCAAGCTCATCTCTAGTCAGAATGGGGCATTCAAGCTGTGTGTTGCAAGCAGCATGAATATAGCGCGACTCATTCCTTTCTGCATTTGGCAGCAGACAAATAGACTGAAGGAGAAGTACTAAATAGTATAGACTGTAGAAGTTGATAAACTGTAGATGGGCAGATCTCTTACCAAGAAATACAGGTGGAGAGAGACTTGTCCATTGTGTAAGGTATAATACACCTTTTGGGGCCAACTAGTGTTCTACTCAACATATGGATATTTTATGGTTTCTTCCATTTTAGCCATAGAAAGGGGAAAATAATTGGCAAACAGTTGGGCTAAGATTTCGCTATATGTTGAAAAATCGGTGTATTATAGCAAGCACTTCTGATCCCTACAGGACAGGAATGTTGCAAGAGATGTTCAAATTGGTCCCACTGCTAATGGCTAGTTATGGTCCTTTTAGATTTAACACGTGGCTTTGTCTCTGCACACCTTTTTGGGGGTTGCACATACATTTCCCTCTACCAATAAGCTTATGGTGGGTCTATTTCTACGTTCAAAGCCTGTCATTGCCTTCTCTATCTAAAATAATGCAGTGGACTTTGCCTGTGTTGGCTTAAACACAGAAATTGAATTTTGATGTCACTTTAATGTTTCAGTTAAGATAATAAGGGCTAGCTGCTGCTTGGTTGATATTGGCAACACCCCAATTATCTAATTTGTGTGTTTAAGCAAATCTGTAAATGTTGATTTAACTTTTTTCTAACTGCTTAATGCTTTACAAGTGAACTGCCCATTTTTTTTTTACGAGCAGGCATGTGTATAAAACTAAAATAATCCTAATTCAGATATGTAAAATAATTACTATAAAATTCCTCAGGCCACAGAGCATACTGCAAAACTGGGAATCACAAGAGAGTTACAAATTGTGAAATTATGAATGTTTGTTCTTTTCACACACTAAAATAAAATTTCATTTTCTCCGAGTCGGATCTGTTCTGCTGAAAATGTACAAGAATTATCATTTCTAATTTTACTTAAAGTAGGGGCATTTGCTGTCAAATCTATTGTACTCTTGATAAAATATACATACAGTATTTATAGAAGTACAAATTATTTTTTTTTAGAATATCTATATAGGCAGTCCCCGGGTTACAAACAAGATTCTGTAGGTTTGTTCTTAAGTTGAATTTGTATGCAAGTTGGAACAAGTACACGTTCCAACCAAACAAATGTTTTAAGATAGCATAGGGAAGGGTTAACACCCCTGTAATGTTTGTTTTACTGTCTGTGTCCTTGGTCAGAAGATTTCACCTTACTTTCTGTCCCCGTGACAATTGGACTTTTAACATTTTGGGTTGTTCTGGAAAAAAGGATTGGTGATAAAGCTTCAATGTAGACACCTTTTTCCCATGATAACACTAAGGCCCCTTTCACACTGGGGCGGTTTTCAGGCGGTACAGCTCTAAAAATAGCGCCTGTACACCGCCTGAAAAAACCGGCCCCATTCACTCCAGTGTGAAAGCCGGCTGGCTTTCACACTGGAGCGGTGCGCTAGCAGGACGGTAAAAAAAGTCCTGCTAGCTGCATCTTTGGAGCGGTATAGGAGCGGTGTATTTACCGCTCCTATACCGCTCGTTCCCATTGAAGTCAATGGGAAACCGCGGGGATACCGCCCGCAAACCGCCGCTGTAGCGGCGCTTTGCGGAGGTTTTTAACCCTTTTGCGGCCGCTAGCGGGGGTTAAAACCACCCCGCTAGCGACCGCATACCGCGGGAAAAACGATGGTAAAGCAGCGCTAAATATAGCGCTGCTTTACCGTCGCCGCCCCGCACCGCCCCAGTGTGAAAGGGGCCTTACAGGAGAGAATAGGAAGGGGTAGATTTTCTCTCACTTCCTGTTGTCTCCCTCTGTTTGTAAGTATAAGTCATATGTAAGTCGGATGTTTGTAACCCAGGGACTGTCTGTATCCATACATAACCTTTTAGAACATCATGTTACATTGTTTGGTTTGACCTAAAGTGATAAAACAGCTGATTTGCAGCTACGGGTAAGACATATGCAAGTCTCTGTTCTTTGCAGAGTATTTTAATATTTAGTATTAGCACATAATGGAAAAAGAAAAATTATCTTCAGTTTAAACTGCATGTCATACCGATCAGTAGTTCCAAAGATATAGGTACCCATTATATGAAAATCTGTAATGGCCCAGCTCCATTCTGAGCTCTCTTTTGGTTAGGTAAAGGGCTGCCTTTGTGACCAATAGAGAAGCTGAGAAGTTGGATAGAAGAACAGTCAACATTGACTTTCCTCATAAGTTAAATGTTTTCATAAACTTTCAGTTGCCAACTTAAACACTTACATTTTCATCATACTTTTAAATAGTGTGTTTCCCAACTGCCCCATTTACACCAGAGACTGGGAGAGGGAACTGGGACATTCTATTTGAGAGGATGACTGGGACAAATCATTATTTTTTGACCTATAAATCAAAGTATTGCCAGTCAGACCCAAGAGAGAAATTATAAACTTCTAACAAGATAATACAGGAGTCCTGCCATACTACATAAAATAATACCATCAGTTCTGGATTGGTATTGGAGCTGTGGAGAGGAAGGTGGCACTTTGTACCATATATGGTGGACTTCTTGCTCTTCATATGTCAAATTTATCACTTGATCACAGGGACAACTTGGCCTTAGATGCCAGATGTGGCCATTCTGTGCATTAAATTAGGGTCAATTACAAAAATGTTAAAAAGACTTCTTTGATTCCTGTTATCCGCAGACAGAACATTGATTCTCAGACATTCGTGAATGCCCTCTATTCCTACTATCAGGGAAATTATGTCAGAACTCAACAATAATACATTTTTGTATGCAATTCTGCAAACTGTTAATAAAAAAGAGAAACGTTAATAACAGAATAGAGGAACTCATTGCCAGCATCCAAGAATGACACGCAAGCTTTACAGCCATATGGTCAGCTTGGACTGAGTTCTCTAGCAAATCTTTCCGAATCCTTTGCTTTTTGAATCCGTCAAAAACGAATTGAAGAGGGTCTACTCCCCTCCGTCTGGCCAGATTGGATCAGAGGGTTGTCAGTCTGCATCACCAGTCTGCATAAGCAGAGCGGACACAGACCCTGTCGTCCACCCGTTCAGCAGATGATCAGCGGACAGATCCCCTGTGGAGAAAAATGGATCTGGCCCATGTGAAAGAGGCTTAAAAAAAGTTAATCCTTAGGTATTTCAACTGTGTATTAAGCCGACTGCTTTCAATTAAAGCACAGCGGCAATATCCAATATAGCCATCTCTTGCTGCCATAGAAGTACAGTAAGTTAGCATGTTTCCAATGTATGACACCCTCACAAATTGTGAAACTATCTGCCCTACGTGATGGTGTCTGAACTGGACTCCAAACTGCAGCCCTTTGTCAACCTTTATTGGGCCCTTGGGGCACTATTTTTACCACTGATGCAAAGCATTATTCCTTCCACAGACACCAACAGTGGGGAATAATTCTTCCCACTGACACCAATAATGGGGCAGTACTCCTTCTACTGACACCAAAGATTGGGCACTATTCCTTGCAATGACAGCATACTATTCCTTCCATACCTCCCACTGACACCAACAATGGGACGCAATTCCTTCTATTGACACAAATGATGGGGCAAAGAAAAATGTACAGTATATGTGTACATTTGTTACATATACAAAAGAATAATAACAACAACAACACTGCTTCTAAACAGGCATTACTTTTTTAAATAATATAGCATATACAGGATAGGCCAAAAGAGTAAGAAATACTGAGCAAAATATATACTACTGCTACAAAACAAAAAGCATTGCGAATAAAAAAAGAATAAAAACTACTTAACAACAGCATCTGATTGATATCATAAGATCATAAAGTGCCACTTGCGGTATCTCCCTTACAAATCCGAGGCCATATAACTATTCATAAATCCTATTTTTGTCATTAAAACCAAACAATCCTGATCCTATGGCCTGCTGGTTCAGGGAATTCTCTCAGATTCAATTGCTAGGATAATATATAAAGTTCTATTTTCAGTACATGCAGCTTGCTAATACAAAATATTACATGATGCTTTTTCATTTTTATAGTTATTGGTGCGGCTAAAATAAAATGTGGAAGGGGGGATCTCATCTCCCCTGAGGGATGAAAGATGTGAGTTATGTACATGCTGGCCCAGTTAGGAAAAAACTATTACCAGTAAGAGAATTGATGTTGCTGTGAAACTTAGAAGGTTCCCATCACCTCTCCTGTCATTGACCAGTGTATTGTCATCACGCTTGTCAATGGTGCCCATAAAACCAGTTTCTAATGATGTTGGAATAATGGCAGTTGGGGTTTGCTTGGTTTGCTATGTTCAACACAGATACTTTTTCCGTTTTTAGAAACCTACAACGAAAGGTCAATTCACACCAGGAGAGCCCCCTAACTAATGCTAAGGCTCTGTTCACATCTATCCATGTCAGCTTTTATGTATTTTTAATTGTGTTTTTTTTTTAAAGTACGCTTTTGTGCAATTTGATTGCATCATGCCTATTCAGTCTGAGCAAATGTTGACTTCCTTTTCTGCAGGGACATCATGAACTTTTGTGCTTCCTGGTTTTGTGTGTCCTATGCTGAGGAAGCATGGCTGGTTTTACAATGTTATTTACAGCTGTCACAGCTCCTGTAGCAACCTGCCCAGCTTCTCTAGCATCTGTCATTGTAGATGCGATAAGAGGAGTTGTAGAAGTGGGGGGGGGGGGGGCTACGAAACTCCCTGGCGAGTACCTTACTGTAAAAGTGAAACGCTGCTGAATCCATCTTTCTAGACCTGTGGGTCAGGCAAGTATCCACGGGTGGCCTTTGTTACCATGGGATGCCAAGCCGCCGTGTGCTCAGCCACAACACAGTGGAATCTACATATGGATTGTCTTTCATAGACTTTAAAGTGGTGTTGCACAGAAAAAAATAAAAAAATTCATTAAAATTCCTAAAAAAAAGAAAAAAAGAAACATTTGGAAATTTCTTTTTTTAACTCACCTCTAAAATGCCTGTTGCTAGGGGGTCCCTTGTAGTCTGCCTCCTTCAGTGCCTGGGCTGGTGACATCACTTCTGCTCGGTGCAGGAAGGGCTCAGCTCTGCCCCCTCCCTTCTGTTAGTCATCTGGGACACGTGACCGGTCCAAGATGACTGCGTGGCCAAACACAGCGCGCGCCGCCACTCGCGCATGTGCAGTGGGTGCCCGGCTGTGAAGCCATAGCCGGGTGCCCACAGTTAGAATGCGGAGGGGGGAACGAGCGGGGCTTTGTTCCCCTGCATCGATGGACCCTGGATCAGGTAAGTGCCCTCCGATTATTAAAAGTCAGCAGCTGCAGTATTTGTAGCTGCTGACTTTTAATTTAATTTTTTTAAAGGGGAACTCCTCTTTAATAAGCCAAAAAAAAGTATAAAAATGCAAATAAAAACAAACATGCTTCATTTTTACAAACACAACCCAACAGTGCACAGATGTGAATGTGCTCATTGTTTTCCCATGTATTTTTATTTTACTTGTGTTTCGGGGCATTCCAAAACACAAAAATGCAATAGTATAAACCAGGCCAAAGGGGGGTCCCATTCCTAGCCATTACAACTATAGGAGCAAAGCTTCAGAAAATACACTGGTCAGTAGATTGCCCACCAAAACATTACAGCATTAATACATTTAAAAGTCTCCTCTTAGTCTGAACACATGAGGAGAGGCTCCACACACTGCGGATAGGAGAGGGGCACTGTGACAGAGACCCATGTGCAATATCCCCTTGAGAGACCATCGAAGCATTCCCCAGAGAGAATCCACCATCCTGGCATCTACATATATGCTGCTTACCTTGCAGTAACAAGGTAATTAGGAAGGACACCCACGGGTGTCATTAGCACCGAAGACCTCAGCACTATTTTCACCCTGGGCAAGCCATCCACCACCTCCCACCCCCACCTAGCACTTGGCACCGTAGTGCAGCCCAGATTGGATCACTTTGGTTATCATCACCTCCACGCTGTCTATAGAATCATATGCTATATGGACTGCTTTGTATTGTTTTGTATATGTTGACCTTCTCCATCACATTACAATTTCCCTGATTACCTCCGTTTGTTAATTTTTAGTACCACTGTTCACATTGGTCACTATTTCCAGCACTTTGATTGCTGCTATCACATCCACCAATACCCTATTGGTTTTTACCACTCCTTGCAATTCTCTGGTTTTATACCTATGGTATCTCCACAAACCTGAACCACTCATCACCTCTTTATTTAAAAAATATTTTTTATCATCATCCATTTCACTGCTTCACAGCGACCTTAGGAAGTTTATTTGTTTTAGTCACTTTCACTCATCCACTTTTGTGTTTTGCATAGAATATTTTGTATGCACTCGAGTGTGTTTTTTAATATGGTTTTTGCACACTAGTCACTTTCTATATTTATACGTATACATTTTATGCATTTATATTTTTTGTTGCCTTACAGTTGATGCCAGCGTATTGCAATATATGTATATATTTTATTTGATTGTCTTACTGATGGTTTAGCCTGCGATGCACACAGTCACTTCAATTCGCATATTATTCCCTGTTTGCTGATGTGACACTACAGCAACTTTATGCGATTTTTATACTGACATCAGTTCAGGAGCGCGACACCATACATTGATTTTTTCCATTTCTCCCAAATTGGGTATTGTTTTAACCCTTTCGGTGTTCGCTGCACCTCACACCTTTATTATACCACTTCTTTTCCGTTGTAGCGCGGGAATATTACATTCACATTTAATACATTTAAAAGCATTTTCATTTATTTGTAGCACAAAGAATTTTTTAGCAATCCATGAAAATGATTTGGCCATTGCTGCAAAATTTAATTTCATGCAACAATTTGTAAACAGAGAAATAAATGAATAAAAAGGCTTTATTAGGAGGAAAATATGTGAGCGTAAAGCAGATTAGGGAAATAACCTCATTACATAAAAGTTCTACATTGCTGGCGAGAGCCAGAGAGGGCGGTCATGGAAAACGAGGTACAGTGCGTGTGTCATGTGCACTTTGTTGGTGAATTTACAGAAAGGAAGCCGGGAGAATATTAGCGTAGAGGAAGCTGAAGTTTCCTGAACGACAGTTATGGCAGGTGGGCTCGCAGTCACATTTTCTGAAAACTGAATGAAAAAGGCACATCTAAAGATTGTACGGAGTCTCATAAAAGATCACCGGCCATGATCAGTGGTATTGCAACCGGCAAGCCGGAGAGAAGCTATTCATTTCAAAAACATTTACCTCCAGGAAATTACTATCTGTACCATGCATTTTGCCAGCAGAGACGACACTTGTAGTTATTTTCATCACTCATTTCCATTATTGTGGAAGATCTTCCACAGCTGCTGGAGGCCAGAAACCAGAGCTAAGCTCTTCCAAATGATATATGTATAGAGAGGAGGTCACCACCTTACACACTCCACATCTTGGCAAGAACATACAAATGGATAGAATAGTCTAGGCGAAGATAGCAATGTTGAACACGATTTTTAAGGGAATGTGTACAGATTAAAATGTTTTAGATATTACATGTGATCACCTTTACCCACCTCAATACTGGGCACTTTTGCCCCCTTCCTTCCCAGACCAATTTTCAGCTTTCAGCGCTCTCACACTTTCAATGACAATTGCGCGGTCATGCAACGCTGTACCCAAATGAAATTTTTATCATTTTGTTCGCACAAATAGAGCTTTCTTTTGGTGGTATTTATTCACGACTCCGTTTTTTATTTTTTGCGATATAAGCAAAAAAATTGCAGAAATTTGGAAAACAAAACAATATTTTCTTTATTCTATTTTAAAAGAAATCCAATAAAATCTAATTTTGTCATAAATGTAAGCCAAAATGTATTCTTCTACATGTTTTTGGTAAAAAAAAATCCCATTAAGTGTATAATAATTGGTTTGTGTGATCACGGAACATATGTACGCAAATGATCATGTACAGGTGTGCGCAGATGATCACGGACATATGTGTGCAAATGATCATTGGGACATGTGATTTTACTGTTGTATATGTGGAGACATGTGCTTTGGGGATCATTACTATGTGGGGACATGTGTTTTGGGGACATTGTGTGTTTACTGTGTGTTTTACATGTATGGTGACATGTTGTGTGGGGACACTAGACTGGTGATCAGTGAGTAAAAAGCTGTAAAAAACAGCTCATGATCACCAGCCGGCTGCAGAGATCCGCTCTCCTCTCCTCAGCGACAACTTTCATTGAGCCGATTGCCTAGCAACCGGCTGTTTGTTTACATCACATAACGGCCGTGATTGGACACGGCTGTCATGTGATCAGGAGGGCCAATCACAGAGCCCTCCTGCCGATCCAAGATGCGCGGTGTCCGGGTGATACGAGCAGATCGGGATCGTGCCGCTGCGCGGGAACGCGCGTGCGCGATCCCGCTCCTTCTGAGGGACGTTCCTGAACGTCCACTCAGAAGGAGAGAGCGCCCACCTGGCCGTTTATGTGCAGTGGCCGGGTGGGAAGTGTTTAAGGATATCTATGAAAAAAAAGTAGTCAATTGCAGATTTTTAGTCCTTAGGTGTGGTGGCTGCATTATTTTTCTTTTTACAGATTAAAGTGGTATTAAACCCAAAACATAATATATCGCAGCTTACCAATCATTAGATGTGGTGACCGCATTTGTTTTCTGTTTAGGCTTTCTCCCTGGTAATCTGGCCAGTAACAAACCTCCTGTAATAGAATGCCCCTACTCTGGATGAAAGTGCATAGGGGCATCTTTGGACAGCAACATTGTCATTCTGGGAGGAGAGGAGTGTTAGTGTATTTAAATCTGCTAGTACAGCTAAAACATTGAAGCCAAGTTCCAGCTAACACTTTATAAGCACTTACAGAAAACAGTATTCTTTCTTTTGGGATAAAGGTTTTATATAAATAAATAAATGATCACTGTAAGCACCCCTGCTAGTAGTAAATGGTTTCTCTCATCTCTGTAACAATACATTTACAGGAAAGCTTGTTCTTTTGAAAAACAACATACTTATTGGCTGGATCACAAGAAAGAATAAAAAATAAATAAATGCAGCCATCACATCTGAGGCTGGGTTCACATGGCCGTGACTTGGATCTGACTTGTGAGACCCCAAGTTGCATTACATGTGAAATCCTATGCTAGTCAATGAGAGCTGTCTTAGCACTACCGAAGTCACTCCAACTTTAGAAAAGGTTCCTGTACTACTTCAAGGCGATTTTGATTTTCGATTCAGATCTTAATAGACTTTAATGGAAGTTGCTTCCAAGTCAGATCCTCATCTATATTGATGTGATTTGGATCTGACATTAAAGTGGAGTTCCACCCACTTTTACAACTCTTCAGCATCCCTCACTAAACTGTGCACTGTAAACAAATTGGATATTTTTTTTATTTTTATTTTTTTTTCAGCACAGACTGTAGATCTGCTGTATTCATTTTTCACTTCCTCCTCCCTGGCCGCGGCCCATCGCATCATTTCCTGTTTGCAATGCCTCCTGGGAAGGGGCAGCAACTTCCTCTGACACTGCCGTTGCTATGGAAACCTGACCTTAAAACCTATTACACTGCTTATGCTGCACTGAGCATGTACGAGATCTGCTAGGATGAGATCCAGGAAGAAATACAGTCTGGCTTCAGATGCCCACACTTAAGATGGCCACGGCCTGCTGCAAGTTTATAAAATAACAAACTACTGCTAAAAACTAACAAAACAGACCTTAGTTTACAGACTAACTTTACTAGAATACATTAAGCTTGTGTATTATAGGGATATTTTTATTTAAAAAGTATAATTTCGGCCGGAACACCGCTTTAAAGAAAGATTACTTGAAAAAATAATAATACATTTCCGCTCAACCCTGTCCAGTCTATGTGGTTAACATGTATAAGCTGGCCTCAGCCTTGCACCACTCCACACGCCATGTCCTCTGACATGTTTTGCCCCACCCACCGGGGCTTAGTCAAAGAGGTCAGGAAGATTACCCAGACATTCCCTGCAAGTCGCTTCAAAGTAGCATTAAGTTGTACTTAATTTGCTAGCAAATCGCCAAGAAGTCATCTGGCAAAGTCACACCATAGTCTGAACCAAGCCTAAGGATTGGAAATCTGCAATATAATAACTTTTTGCTTTTGGTTTAATATAACTTTCAGTGTATTTTCTGCAAGTAGAGCATACCTTGTTGATCTTGCCAGAATTCCAGTGTCCTTGTACATTTCTATGCACCCAATGGATCTTAAACAATGTTATTGGCCTATTTTCTGTGAACTATAGGCCACTTCATCTTTATGAAATAGAGATGAAGAGAAGGAGGGGTTTGTAGTCCAAATCAGGAGAGCAGCCTGGGGCTATAATGCTTCTCCTCCATTGATATTTTATATTTTATAGTGAGAGACCATACATAATTGAAATTCTACTGATTGACTTCTGTACAACAAGCCTGTCAGGTTTTGATCCTGAAAGATCAGTGTCACCAGCTATAGCCAGCAGCACTGATCAGCGTATTTTGACAGTGGGGAAGTCTCCCCACCATCAGAACACAATAGCACAGCAGGAGTGATTCAAGTTTTTTTTCCCATTCAACCTGCTGGTTGAAAAAAAAAAAAACTATTATATATATATATATATATATATATATATATATATATATAAAATTGTAGTGACAGCATAAGACAGTTTGTTACTGGCAAGATGAAATGGGGAAAGTAAAGTAAAGAAAAAAAAATAAAAGAAAAAGAAAACAAATGCAGCTACCACATCTGACTGATGAGCTACAATATTTACATTTTTCCTTGTAGGCCCCTTTCACACAAGGCGGATCTGCTTCAACGGAGTCCTCCTCTGTCCGCCGGCTCAGCGGGAGATCTCTCCGTTGATCTCCACTGAGCCGGCGGATGACAGGTCCCTCTCTGCTTGCTGAGCGGGGAGGGGCTTGTCGAGCGCCGCTGCTTGCTATGGAGAGATCGGATGAAAACGGACAGCATGTCCGTTTTCATCAGATCTCACCCGATCCGATCCACCAACGACGGATCCAGATGTAGGGCCATCAGTCTGCTTTTGGTGGTTTGGACCGGGTGGGATGTCAGCAGACATGTCACCGCTGACATCCGTCGCTCCATAGACCAGCATGGATCGCCCGTTCAGGTCCGCCGTCAAAACTGACAGTGTGAAACGGGGCTTAGGGTTTAACCCCTTCAATACCCGCGTATAGTCATATGACGCCCACAAGGTGGATCTACCATCCTGGGTGGGCGTCATATGACGTCCTCGGATTCCCGGCCGCCTGGGGGGCGCGCGCGCGCCCGGCGGCGGCGCGCGCGCCCGCGGCATCGCTCGGGACCCGGTGCGAGTGCCCGGCGGCCGCGATGTCCGCCGGGCACCCGCGATTGCCCGTTAAAACAACGGGACCGGGCGGGACCGTGGAGCTGTGTGTGTAAACACACAGCTCCACGTCCTGTCAGCGGGGAGGAGACCGATCATGTGATCCCAGTACAGAGGATCACATGATCGGTCTCCTCCCCTTAAGTCCCCTCCCCCTACAGTTAGAATCACTCCTATTAGGGACACACATTAACCCCTCCAGCGCCCTCTAGTGTTAACCCCTTCCCTGACAGTCACATTTACACAGTAATCATTGCAATTTTATAGCAACGATCGCTGTGTAAATGTGAATGGTTCCAAAAATTTGTCAAAAGTGTCCGAAGTGTCCGCCGCAATGTCGCAGTCACGAAAAAAAAAAAATCGCAGATCGCCGCCATTACTAGTAAAAAAAAAAAAAAAAATTCAATAAATCTATCCCCTATTTTGTAGACGCTATAACTTTTGCGCAAACCGATCAATATACGCTTATTGCGATTTTTTTTACCAAAAATATGTAGAAGAATACGTATCGGCCTAAACTGAGGAAAAAAATTGTTTTTTTTTAAAAAAATGGGATATTTATTATAGCAAAAAGTAAAAAATATTGTGTTTTTTTTCAAAATTGTCACTCTTCTTTTGTTTATAGCGCAAAAAATAAAAACCGCAGGGGCGATCAAATACCACCAAAAGAAAGCTCTATTTGTGGGGAAAAAAGGACGTCAATTTTGTTTGGGTGTAACGTCGCACGACCGCGCAATTGTTAAAGCGACGCAGTGCCGAATCGCAAAAAGTGCTCTGGTAAGGAAGGGTGTTTAAAAGCCCTGTATTGAAGCGGTTAAATAAATTTTTAAAATGTATCTACCATTGTATATCCAAAATCTGTTTTTTGGATCGAGAGGGGAAGGGTTATCAACCACATTAGGTTTTCATGGCCATCTGTGCCGAATGATGCTAGATGTCCTTCTACCGGGAAATAAGGCAAGCTCCATTTTCCTTGCTGCAGTTTCTAATTCATACTATAAGAAGCGCACAGTGTGCAGTGAATTCACAATAAGCAATTTTTGCACAGGAGAGGCGCCTGTACAAGTGTGTAAGACTGAAGCGAAAGCGAACCATGAGTTCTTATGGTTTAATCAATACCAATGCTAATAACTAAAAAAAAAAAAATGTAAAAAATAAAATAGGAAAAATGGGTTTTGGTATTGAGTATACTTTACTATAACCTTTTTTCTATGTATAATTTGTCATGGGGTCAGTCATATTTGCTCACTACATATGCAGGCTGTGCATCGCTTTACTGTTCCTCAATCAATGTGTGCCAGCCTGCTCCTGATTAGAAAAAGAAAAAAGAAAAAGGACAATAGACCTGAATTGCTGCACCTTTTTTTCCTATGCTCAGCCTTAATGGCAGCAAAAGCTATAAGGTACTTGTGAATTCCTGTGCACATTCAGATACAGAAAAGCTCAATGAGGAATTGTTATTTGCAATTTTATCTGACAGCGAGTGTTCGCATAATGCCAGATCTGATTGAAGAATATCCAGAAACCTAAAACGATCCCAAAATTTTTTTTACTTTTAAATTCAACACTAAACTGCATTTAACAAGTGCTGTCAGACAAACCCAAAAGGACTATGCTGCATGAAATTGTATCCATTTCAGCCCACGCTGGATAACTTTTTTTTTTCTCTATAGACTATACTGTCTTTCTGTAGCCCCATTATTTTCTCATACAATATTCTGTTGCATTGTATTACTGCTATTAACAAAGCTAGTAGCATATGGTGCCAGTGACTGAAAGGAGCAGAAAGCTAAGAGAACAGTTATAAATAATGGACATTAATCAGTTATGCGGCGTACACACGAAGGGACAATCCCGCGGGATTATCCGCTGGACTGAAGTCCAGCGGATAATCCCCTCGTGTGTGGGCGCCGGCGGATTTTTTGGCGCCAAAGTCCGGCGGACTTTTTGCCGCCAAAGTTTTAAGTTTGGTTTTAAAATTATCCGCTGGACTTGGCAGTCCGGCGGACAATCCAGCCGTTAGTGGGCAAGTCCGCGGGACTTTTGAAATGAACGGACTTGCCGCTCATCGGCAAGTCCGTTCATTTAGCACGTGACTTCAGGTTACGTAGCTAGCGTAGGCAGTTACTGCCGCCGCGCTAGCTCCGTGACCTGGCATGGATTTAAAGGGACTCCCCACGCCGAAAAAACGGCGTGGGGGTTCCCCCCAAATCCATGTCAGACCCTCATCCGAGCACGCAGCCTGGCAGGCCAGGAAAGGGGTGTGTTTTTGTACTTTACATTTTACACCTTAGGTGAATGGGTAGGGGTACATCGTACCCCATACTCATTCACATAGGGTGGGGGCCGGTATCTGGGGGCCCCCTTATTAAAGGGGGCTCCCAGATTCCGATAAGCCCCCGCCCGCAGACCCCGACAACCAACGGCCAGGGTTGTCGGGAAGAGGCCCTTGTCCTCATCAACATGGGGACAAGGTGCTTTGGGGTGGGGGGGCCGCACGGCCCCCCTTTCCCCAGGGCACCCCCCATGTTGAGGGCACGCGGCCTGGTACGGCTCAGGAGGGGGGGGGGGGCGCTCGTTCGTCCCCACCCCTTTCCTGGCCTGCCAGGCTGCGTGCTCGGATGAGGGTCCGACTTGGATTTGGGGGGAACCCCCACGCCGTTTTTCGGCGTGGGGATTCCCTTTAAATCCATGCCAGCTTACGGAGCTAGCGCGGCGGCATTTACTGCCTACGCTAGCTACGTAACCTGAAGTTACGTTCGAAATGAACGGACTGCTCCATGTGTGGGCAAGTCCGTTCATTTTCAAAAGTCCCGCGGACTTTTGGCCGGCGGATTATCCGCTGGAGAAGTCCGGGCGTGTGTGGGCAAGTCCACACGCTCGGAAAGTCCAGCGGACCTAGCTGGAAAGTCCCGCGGGATTGTCCGCTGGACTAAGTCCGCCGGCAAAAGTCCGCACGTGTGTACGCGGCATTAGATTAATACATCTTTAGCCATAATATAAACTTTTCACAATCTACTGACTTTTTTTTTACAGTTTTTTCTACATTTTTAAATTAATTTATTTCTGACTGAGTAGAGATGATGGCCTGTACTAGTCAATCGCATGACATATGCACTATAAAGCTGCCCATGCCTTATACAATTTTCTTATTCAAAATTCCTTTCGACTTATCTTCAACTATGTAGTGCAAGGGTGTCAAATCAGTTTAATCGTGGGCCACATCAGCAGTATGGTTGTTCTCAAAGGGCGGGTTATATCTGAGGCATGCTGCGTACAGAGCAGTGGGGAGTAAACAAACCACCCGACCCAACAGCCCACGTGACCCCCCCCTGCGTGCGCGGCCGGTTGGTGGTACTCACGCGGTCAGGCTCTTGGTGGAGATACAGAGGAGATGACGGATGCAGAGCCGATGACGGCAGCCATCTTCCGAATCTCCCTGTACATCCTCCCAGCCCCCAGGACCGGCTCTGCATGCAAATTGGGGGGTCAGACACATGGATTAGAGGGGAGGAGCCCTTGCGCTCTATATGGGGAGGCCGCCACTGGTAAAGAGTGCAAGGTTCAGGGGTGTGCTATGTACAGAGTGCAGAGTTTAGGGGTGCGCTATGCACAGAGTACATTGTTTACGATTGCACTATGTACAGAATGCAGGGTTCAGGAGTGAGTTGTATACAAAGTGAAGACATCAGGCGTGTGCTCTGTACAGATTGCAGGGTTTAGGGGTGTGCCATGTACAGTGTACTACCCCAACCAAACTAAAGCTTCCTCCCATCTCTCGCGCTCTCTCTCTCTCTCTCTCTCTCTCTCTCTCTCTCTCTCTCTCGACTCTAGTACCTCCCTGTGTAGGCAGCTCTGCCTTTACTTACAGGGAGATTGTTCTTTCTTTTAAATTCTGGAGATCTGCCCCCGCCTCTGTGTCCCCTCCGTGGCCATGTGTAGGGATCTGTTAGGTCGGGGACCCACTGAAGGCAAGGCTGTCACTTAGTAGATAAAGTAAAATTGCGCAACGAAATACAATAAAATATATGTAACAAGGCATCGACTGGGAATGGAGGCCTCCATTGATGCCTTGTATGGGGAAACAAGTCGGGTGGAGCACCAGTTCTTGACATCACCATGCACCAGCTGGCTGGCTTGAGCCACAAGTGTTTAAAAAATATTGTTTCATTGCTTTTGGATGTCAGTGCCTGTGAAGTTTTTAATAAAACTTTTAAAAACGGGAGTACTGCGCCATGAAGCCTTTTTATCTTGTGATATATCCCAATGCTGGAGATTACTGAGAAAGAGTTGCCATCGCATTTGTGAGGAATATTACATGAATTTAGGAGCCTGTTGTACCGAAAAGGATACCTGTATTGCAGGAGTATTTCCAAGCTGAATGATCCCTGGATGAGCAAATTTGAGCTCTATAATTTGAGATCCACCCTATCTGGCAAGCGGCCTTTCTTATCACATTTTCCGAACAGAAGTACCAAGCCTTACTTGAGTGTTTAACATCACGGTTTATTTATTGGAGCTCAGTATGGACTTGAATATGCACACCAGTTAAATTGTATTTAAGATATTTTTTCATATATTTTATTGTATTTGGTTACGCAATTTTACTTACAATCTTATGAGCTGAATATTCAGGCATTTTAAGTTGCAGCACACAGTCACATTTGTTTTTGTTATTTATTTTACAAATCTCTTTTTTTTCACAATTTTTATATATACATTTTTAAAGGTTGGGGGCAACGCAGATATTTCACTATACACTCAAAGCTGTCCCTTAAACAGAGAAGGTTTCTGTGTTTACAAGTGACAGCGGGAAGTGGAGGGTGAGGAGGAGAGGAGGTGGCAGAATGGAGTTCTGCCTTGTTACAGCTGCAAAACTGGGTGCTAGGGTCATATCACAAGGCTTGGCAGGTCGGATTCGGCCCGCGGGTAGTGTGTTTGACATACATGCAAGGGCCTGCCTGATTGCATACAAATTGAAACTGTTTAGGTCCGACATCATTTTATATGGTTTTGGTAAATCTAAAGGAAAATTGTACAAGAACATTGTATAATCTATGGTTCAGCCTGTCCCCCGAAGACATTATTTTGATGAAACCTATAGAGGGTGACCTGTCTGATGATATCACGTGGTGGTGAGGGTCGGTGCTGCTTGTCAGTCTGACTCTGAGTTTCTCCATCGAGCCATCAGCCTGCTACAAGACGTTTTATGGATGGATGGATTGATTGATCTACTTTTATAATCATGCTCGAGTCATAATTTGATAAACAGACTAAGTTTGTTACATACATCACCATAGAAGCTTGTGTGCCATTTCTTTCAGTTGGTAACCTTGAGGATGGAAGTTGCTGAGATAGATTGGAGGAATTGTATTTTCCTCCGAAATGTCAAGCGTGTGTGACCATTTATAACTTAATGGTCCAACCAATCTGGTAAGAGGCGCACCTGATTAGTTTCACTTGGTGGTGGAGTGTTCCTGCACATCGGAACGGAAGGATTTTGTGCACAATAGAACACGGATCACTTATGTGAAGACTTTCTGATTGTTAGGACTTTCTTTCTGGACACTTTTCTTTGTTTACATTTATTTCTGATACTTTTCTATCTACACTGTCACAGTTACAGTATTATGTAATTGCCAATATTATAATTTTTTCACTTAGCGCTGTTTTCCTTGCACAAGATTTGTTTGAATGTTTTTGTTTTAAATGGCTGCTTGTTCACAAGAATTGACCTAGCACAGATATAATTTTGGTAGTTCAGCCTTACACGATCACAGACTAGTAAAGGTACAGACTACTAGGCTTCTTAGGAATATAGATGATGTGATGACACTCTTTGTAAAACATGGACTGACTAGCCATCACATTAATTTAGTTTCCTGCCTTTGTGGAAATAATATTGTGACCAAACAGGAAACCTGTTAACGTTCACGCTTTCCCTCTAGTTGTGAAAGCAATGTTGCCTCTTTGCAATTTATTTTGAAGACCTTGAACAAGAGTAAACCACATGCTGGGATTGGCAGCAGTATTAAGACAAGCATGAAAATAATCAACAACAAAACATGAGAAGTGAACATCAAAAACCTTCATGTGTTTAATATCCCGCTTTTGTTTTTGGGACCAGGAAATAGTATCACATATTAAATCTACTCTGAAATGCAGAGCAAATTTCCTACCATCTTTATTCAGACTGTTTAAAGCTGAACCCTGGGATAAAAAAAATATTGTCTAAATATTTTTGTCATGTATATTCTTACTTGAATCTTGGTGTGCTTTGTGTATTTCTTCCAGAGCTGTGCAGTAATCTGGTTTGAAACTGTCCTTGTACAGAAGCTTCCTGTAATATAGACCGGTCACTGCCGCTCTCTCTTTGTGCAGGGTGACTGGTCTGGTCTCCACCTCCTCTTGAAGTGTTTTTTCAGAAATGGCGACCCGTCACATTCGGTAACGGAACACTACACTGTGACGGCCATCTTGGTAGACCCTGCACTCGGCGGCAGTAAGCCTGCAGTAAGACGGGGGCAGCAGACATCTTTTTACACCCACCCAAGTCTTGCATTTCACACCTATTTTTACCAGTAAACTGGGTTATATAGTGAAATACAGTATTTTGAAATCCGTCAAATGTTTTGATGTTGAATTTTAAAAGCAGTGGTGTTGTGTCAGATTAGCAAGACTGAGATCAGCAGGCTTGCCACTGCTTTTAAAATTAAACATGAAAACAATGTCACAGATTTCCAAATACTGTATTTCACTTAGACATGTGCACACTGAAATATTTCGTTTCGGAATTTCGTTTTAGTCCGAAAAATAAATTTATTTAGTTACTCCCGAAATTTGTTTTTATTTATTTCGTTTTTCGTTAAAAATTGCATTCGTCCGAAAATTCTAATGAATTAAGGTTGAATCTGTCATTGAAGGCTTATGGTGTCTGTCGAATGTTCAAAGAAGATTCGACAGGGCAGCTAAACTGTATGACTCTGTATAGTTTAGCTGCAATTCCACCCAATTCCAGCAGCAATCTTTCCTCTCTACGTCAAATTTTTCCTTTCTACGTCGAATCTTTCCTTTCTACGTCGAATCTTTTCTCTCTATGTAGAATAATCTTGGACTAATAGAGTTAAGTTTAGGCACATTCGACCACATGTTCAATGGACACAGATTGTTATTGTCAGCGTCGAATCTCTTATCTATATCGAACTGTTGTTACAACGAAAATAAAGCATTTGTTTATGTTGGATCTTTCGTTTTTCGGATTCTGCACTTTCATTATCGTTTGTTAAAACGATAACGAAAATACCTGAAATTCGGACAAAAATGCATTCGGACGAAAACGAATGCACATGTCTAATTTCACTATATAAGCTCAGTTTACTGGTAAAAATAAGAGTGAAATACAAGACTTGGCTGGGTGTAAAAAGATGTCCGCTGCCGTCTTCTGACTGCAGGCTTACTGACCACTAGTTAGTGTGGGGTGTAGCAAGATGGTCGTCTCGGTGTTGTGACAGAACGTCACTTTCGTTACCTATTCTGATGTGTCGCCGATTCTGACGGAACACCGGCAGCCTGTAGTGGGTAGAGCTGCTGGGCCCCTCCCACAGTTCTGCTCTCTGCACAGGCTTTGTACACTTTATTGCTTTATTTTTGCATAGTACTAGTACTCCAGGTTGGCTCACATTCTACCCCTGAAATCATCAGATGCCTGTCCAATTTGCCACTGATAATAGTCTACAACATAAAGTGGGATGATGGCATTCCAAATGTAAACTTGCGGATACAGGAATTTGCTTCACACCAAATCATTTTTACCTGAAATGCGTAAGCGGGATCTGTTCTTCTCTATTTTCATGTATTTATTTGATATGTAATAAATATCTGCAAGTTTACATCAAAGTGCTGTCATCCTACTTTATGTTGTGGACTAAATTTAATATTATACTGGCTGTAAAACTGTACACAAACGGAAGACAATGACAAACATTTCATAGTCGTCATATTTCAAAGTATGGATGGTTTTCACATGTTGGGAATGTGTAAAAGTAATGAGAATCCTTTATAAGAGGTCGCATTCACAATGACTTAACCAATATAAGCATAATTTCCAATAAATGGCCAGTGCAGAGGTCAACATAAGCAAAAGTGGTTTAAATCGCTTATTTTTATTTCCCTCTCTTCATAAAGCAGAAAACGATCTTTTCACCATGAATTTTTACCTGCGTCATAGAAAGAAGTTTCAGGTCTTCTGATGTAAAGATCATGATAAGAATAGTTATACCCCTTATTTGTAGAGAAATCAAGTTTGGAGCTAATAGGGGCAAACAGGCTTGGGCAGACTGGTAGAATTCTCCAGGAGAGGTCTAGAAGACATTCCACTTTGCATATGCTACACAGGAACTTTTGGCTGAGCCAAACATTCATGCTAATGGATGCTGCCACAGCTACCTTGGAACTGTTAGATCATTTGAAAATAACTAATCTATATCAGTACAATAAAATGTCCAAAGCACTTAAAGTGGATTTTTTTTTCATAATTAACAGTAACAGAATAATTATTCTAAAACACTGAAACATTTTTCATTACAAAGCAGTTTTTGAGCTCTAGGCAAGTAACTGCCAAGTTCAGCCTTTCTCAACCTTTTTACCCTAGAGCAGTGGTCTCCAAACTGTGGTCTGGAGGGCCAGATGCAGCCCTTTGCTTGCTTCTATCTGGCCATTGGGGCACCATTTCATCCACTGATACCAACACTGGGGCACAATTCCTCCCAATGACACCAACAATGGGGCACAATTACTCCCACTCAAACAAGCAATGGAACATTATTTTTTCCCACTGACGTCTTAACCTTTTCTACTCCCAATAGCCACAGTCTGGCTCGCCAAAGTCTGAAGGACAGTAAACTGGCCCTTTGTTTAAAAAGTTTGGAGACCCCTGCCCTAGAGAAACCCTTGAAATAATCAGCTCCCAAGGAACCCCTGCCGTAAATTAGATTTACAGTTTTTGTTACATTTGTGACAAAATTAAATTACTAATAACTACCCGTATATACTCGAGTATAGGTCAACCCGAATATAAGCCGAGGCCCCTAATTTACCACAAAAAAAAACTGGGAAAACTTATTGACTCGAGTATAAGCCAAGGGTGAGAAATGCAGCAGCTACTGTAAGTGGAAAAGAGGGTCAGCAAATGCCCATCTGCAGCTGCATGTCTCCCTGTGTCCTGTACATATCCTGCCCTGTGTCCTGTACATACAGCCTACCTGTTGCCGATCTGCATCCCCTGCTCCCTGTGCGATCTGCCACCTGTGTCCACTGATCGATCGTTAGATGCCTCCCTGTTCTGTGTCCCCCATTGCCGATAATACCGATCAGCGTGTAAGGTAACAGACGGCGCCATTCTAATATACAAAAGCCGCGCCTCCTCCTCGTCCTCGTCTGTGATAGGAGGAACACTGTTATCCCAGCAGTCAGTGTTCAGTGTTCCGCCTATCACGGACATCCTCTCATCTTCGTCCATAAGATGAGAATGACAGGCGGAACACTAACTCACTGCTGGGAAAATTAGTGTTCCTCCTATCACGGACGGGGAGCAGGAGGAGGCGCGGCTTTTGAACACTGCCGTCTGTCTGCATGACACGCTGATCATGTAGGCAGGCGGCGGTGACTCGAGTATAAGCCGAGGGGGGCACTTTCAGCCCTAAAAAAAGGGCTGAAAATCTCGGCTTATACTCGAGGATATACGGTAATATTATAATGACCAGAAAATAAACATAGGCTGTGAACATTGTGGCCAATTGAGAGGTGCCACCTTACACTAATGGTTGTGGAAAGGTTCCCCCTTACATTACTGGTCATATAACTGACTCCTTACACTGGATGTCATTGAAAAAATCCCTTACATTGATGATCAGTGTAGGTGGGAGATTTATATTGACCATTGATCATTGCCTAAGGAAGCTCTAGGAACCTCTGGAGCATCCCTGATGTTCCATGAACCTCCGGTTGAGAAAGGCTGGCCTAGCTTGAGAGCAGTAGTCCTTGAGAATGAGGTCATCAGTCTGCTGCAGGTAGTTGGAAATATTTTCTCAGTCTCTTCTATCCCAGTGCTCATTCAGAAAGTATTGTGTATTGTCTTGTTGAGTATTAGTGTTAGGAAGTTAGTTAGGCAATTTGGACAGGGTATAATCCCCAATCCTCATTAAATTAGTAGGCACGATGCCCGGCGGGTGTAAAAATGCCACTCGGTGTACATCTTGCAGCATGTATGCATTCCTTGATCATCTGATTGAGGGCGAATACTGCTGTGCAAGATGTAAGCACATTGTTTCCCTGGAAGCCCAGGTTCTGAATCTGGGGGAAGCATTTGTCAGCACCAAGAAGACCCTCCATACTAAAGGAGAGCTGGGAACGTACCTGGCAGGGGCCAGCACAGAGGCAGGTGGAGACAAAGAAGTGCAGGCACTAGAAAAGAGAGGATAGGCGAAAGTCAGGAAGGGTAGAGGGGGAAGTGCCAGGGAGGCCAATCCAGGGCTGGAGCATCCCAATAAGTACGCTCCATTAAGTGCCATTGGTGAAACAAGTCAGGGACCAGCACTGCTGGAGCTGAGGGACTCCCCTAGCTGCCAGGGGAAGAACTCCTCCAGTGAGAGTGGGAGGGAAGCGAAGGGAAAGGAAAGACAGATTCTGGTGGTAGGAGGACTCAATTCTAGAGAAGCATAGAGAAGGCAATCTGTGACAAAGCTCTGAAGCGCCGAACTGTATGTTGTCTACCGGGCACTTGGGTTCGGCACATCATGGCTCTGGTGGACAGATTACTGGGAGGGGCTGGGGAAGACCCGGCTGTCATGGTGCACGTTGGCACCAATGACAAAGTCAGATGGAGTGTCCTAAAGAACGATTTTAGGGACTTGGGAGCTAAATTGAGGAAAATTACCTCCAAGGTAATATTCTCAGGAATACTACCAGAACTTCGAGCTACACCAGAAAGGCAGAGGGAGATTAGGGAAGTAAATAAGTGGCTGAGGAGTGGGTGTAGTAAGGAGGGGTTTGGGTTCCTGAAGGATTGGGCCAACTTCTCAGTCGATCACCAGTACTATAGAAGGGACAGACTGCACCTAAATGAGTAGAGTGCAGATCAGCTGGAAGTAAAGCCAAAAAGTTAGAGGGGTTTTTAAACTAGGAGACAGGGGGAGGGCCCAGAGGTAGAGATAGTCAGCACGGAACATATTCCAGAGGGTAGTATTGGGGGCATTAGTGGTAGGTTGACTAAAGCATATAAACCCAATGTAAGTATAGTACCAAGTCCTGGTTGCAATCTCAGAACACCCAATAAGAGGATAGTATGCGACCGGTCTAAACTATGTGACATGTTCACCAATGCCAGGAGCCTGGCGGACAAGATAGGTGAACTAGAGATACTGTTGTACGAGGAGGATTTGGATTTTGTGGGAATTTCAGAGACCTGGTTCAACAGCTCTCATGATTGACTGGCAACCATTCAAGGGTATACCCTTTATAGCAGGGATGGATAGGGTAAAAAAGGGGGAGGGGTATGCCTGTATATCAAGAATAATGTACAAGTGAATGTGTGAGATATCACTAAAGGAGCTAGGGAGGAGGTGGAATCCTTATGGGTAGAGCTCCAAAAAGGTAGGAAGCTAAGGGGAAAATACTGGAAGTATGCTATAGACACCCTAACCTGTGGGAGGAGGGGGGGGCAGATCTCCTATCATAAGTTGGATTAGCAGCAAGGATGGGAAGTGTTATAATGGGGGTTTTTAATTATCCAGACATAGACTAGGCAGAGGGAACCACACATTCGGCTCGCCAGTTCCTAAATGTCTTGCAGGACAAGGGCTTCAGTAACCAAAACTGCAGTGTTTATCCTCATGACACATCACAGGAAGCACCTCCATGGTTAACAGAGGACAGAATTAAAATTAGACTTGGGAAACTTGACATTAATAAATCACCGGGACCAGATGGCTTGCACCCAAGGGTACTTAGGGAACCCAGTCAAGTAATTGCCAGGCCATTGTTCCTAATTTTTACTGACAAAATGGCTGAAATGGTACCAGCCGATTGGAGAAAAGCCAATGTAGCACAATATTTAAAAAGGGCCCAAAATACATCCTTGGAAATTACAGACCAGTTAGCCTAACATTAATAGTATGCAAGCTCCTGGAGGGGATGATAAGGGATGATAAGGAACCATATACATGATTTTAGCAATGAGAACGTTATCATTAGCAGTAATCAGCATGGATTCATGAAGAATCGTTCTTGCCAAACCCATCTATTAACCTTCTATGAGCAGGTGAGTTGCCATCCAGATAAAGGAAGGCCAGAGACGTGGTGTATCTGGATTTTGCAAAAGCATTTGACAGTGTTCCCCATAAACATTTACTGTACAAAATAAGGTCCGTTGGCATGGACCATAGGGTGAGTACATGGATTGAAAACTGGCTACAAGGGCGAGTTCAGAGGGTGGTGATAAATGGGGAGTACTCTGAATGGTCAGGGGTGGGTAGTGGGGTCCCCCAGGGTTCTGTGCTGGGACCAATCCTATTTAATTTGTTCATAAACGACGAGGATGGGGTAAACAGTTGAATCTCTGCCTTTGCGGACGATACTGCCAGAAACCATGAATCAGACAGACAAAAGTACAGTTAAATCTCACTTGTTTAATAATAATAAAAAAAAGTAAACAGAGTAAACGTAGTCAAAACATAGCCAGATTTCAGGAACCAGAACGGATAGTCAGACAAGCCAAAACGCCAGGGAGCAAGAGATGTGCATAGTAGAACAGCAAGCAGGATCTGGAGCCAGAAGAATTGTCAGCCAAGCAAGTATTTAAACAGGAACACAGGAGAGCATCTTTAGAGATGTGACCAAGGCAAAGGCAGAGATCATCTGGGCTGGACGGCTTAAGTAGGCAGGACTGACGAGCAGGATATCATCAACAGGTGAGTCACTGTGGAGAGATAGGAGCTAGCAATTAGTGGCCAGCTCAGAGAAGGAAGGGCTGAGCCCAGCCCTGACTGGTACTAAGCTGAGCAGGGCAATAACTTCTCTGCAGAATGTGGAAACCTTGCAAAAAGATCTGAACAAATTAATGGGGTGGGCAGCTACATGGTAAATGAGGTTTAATGTAGAAAAATTTAAAATAATGCATTTGGGTGTCAAAAATATGAATGCAATCTATACACAGGGGGGGGGGGGGCAACCTCTGGTGGAATCTAGGATGGAAAAGGACCTAGGGTTCCTAGTAGATTATAGGCTCAGGAATGGCATGCAATGCCAAGCTGCTGCTAACAAAGCAAACAGAATGTTGGCATGCATTAAGAAGGGGATCAACTCCAGAGATAAAATGATATTTCCCCCGATCTACAACACTCTGGTCCGGCCGCACCTTGAGTATGCTGTCCAGTTCTGGGCACCAGTCCTCAGGAAGGATGTACTGGAAATGGAGCGAGTACAAAGTAGGGCAACAAAGCTAATAAAGGGTCTGGAGGATGTTAGTTATGAGGAAAGGTTGCGAGTACTGTACTTATTCTCTCTGGAGAAGAGACGCTTGAGAGGGAATAGGATTTCAATTTACAAATACCGTACTGGTGACCCCACAATAGGGATAAAACTTTTTCGCAGAAGGGAGTTTAACAAGACACGTGGCCCACTCTTTAAAATTAGAAGAAAAGAGGTTTAACCTTAAACTACATAGAGGGTTCTTTACTGTAAGAGCGGCAAAGATGTGGAATTCCCTTGCACAGGTGGTGGTCTAAGCGGGGGGCATCAATAGCTTTTTTTTAAACTAATAGATAAGCACCTGAACGACCACAACATACAAGGATATACAATGTAATACTGACATATAATCACACACATAGGTTGGACTTGATGGACTTGTGTCTTTTTTCAACCTCTCCTACTATGTAACTATGTAACACTGCAACTCTGTAGCAAGTCACAAGGAGAGAGGCAGGAAACAGACATGCATATGCAAAACCTGAAGCCTAAACAGGCACCAGAATTGACATAATTGCATCATATAAAAAGACATCAAAATTTTTCGTTTGAACAAAGAATGGACAAGCTGTCTGGAGAAAAAGTAAGATTAGGTTTTTGTCAGGAAGAATACTGCGATTCACTTGAGAGGTAATAAATACCTACAAATACTGGCACGATTTCCGATACTCACAAGACTACAAAACACCTTTGTGGCCTCCCCAAATGAGCAACTGTGACTGTGCGTGCGTTCCCAACACTTTTCTTCTCCAACCCCAACCCCCCCCCTTTTTTTTTTTCCTTCCTCCTAAGTTTTCCTGTTCAATATCGGTCTTCCCCTATTAAGCTTGCTTATTCTCTTTTCCTTCTAGCTCTCACCTTCCTGTCTAAGGTCTGTGATCTTATGCCTTTTTCTTTCTATTGGAAAATGTGTTTGTGTACACCAGCCTCTTTGTGATTTTAGTGTTTTACACTGTTGCATTCTTTGCCAGACTACTGTAGTTTTTTGTTGACGTTTTGGCATCACCCTATACGCTTTGTACCTCGCATATGGTTTTACTTTATTATAGATTTGTGTAACAGTTTATGATTATTGTACCCTAGATCAGTGCTTGATTTGCATTGTCTTTGCTGGCGCACACAAAACTTTAAATGCTAAAAAATAAATACCTAATACCTAAAAAGACTCACACGTAACACAGATCTACTGCTCTCGGGCAAGACTGTAAAAGCAATATCTCTTTCTCGGCTAATGTTGGGCCAGAGGAGTTGATTTACTAAGGGCAAATAGACCGTGCACTTTGCAAAGTGCAGTTGCTCCAGAGCTTAGTAAGTGAGGTAAAGATTCACTTTGCAAAAAGTACACAATCATATGCAAGAAAATAAAAAAATAAAATTTTTTTGCTTGCACATGATTGGATAATGGCAGTCAACAGAGCTCATACTCATTTACTAAGCTCTGGAGCAACTGCTCTTGCAAAGTGCACAATATTTGCCTTTAGCAAATCAACCCTAAAGTGTCTGCACATGCTCTAAAGTAGTAAGCACAGGAATCTGACATATTGTTCATCACAGCCCTATCTTCCACTTCTAAAGGACACCTTTTTCCAAAGTCACTACACTTTTATAACTTTACACTAACCACAAAGAAATGTCTGACAGCAAACGGTTAAAAAAGGTTCAACAAACGAACCTTCCATGCATGCAGATCTAAAACGAAGACAAAATAAACAGCTCGGAAACAAAACACATTTAACATAGAAAATTACATCTCCAAACCAGCACACAAGCCAAAGGGTAAGAGGTTCGCAAGCCTCAAGAAAAGTAACAAAACACTAAGCAATCCAATCTAAAAGCTTTGGCGTGAAGCCTTATTTGATAGCAAGCTTCAGAGTTTGAGAATCTCTGTAGCACAGGAGACAAAGACGTGTACAGTTTGATTTCCAGTCTTTCTTTGGCCTGTGGACAATATAGAAACACAAGGGAATCCCACGATAGAATTATGTTCCTGGCCTTGAGGAAGGATTAACATTAAACCGATGCACAGCAGGATGCAAGAAAATACTCAGTGAAGAACACCAGGCATTTCCCTTTCAACTAGGTACGTGGAAACATTTAAAACACTCCAGGCAAAAAACACTGGTAGATGTAGTTATACGAGGATGCTTTAAATTGTTAAAAGCCAGATTAAAAAAATGTCAACAAGCGGCAATTTATTATAGTAAAAAAAATAACTAAATATGACATAACTAAAAAAATACTAGCAGCCATTTCGGATGGAAAGCAGAAGATTTTATGACTGCTGCTCGGGATGTAATATCATGCTGGCTAATTCAATTACAATGTAACAGTTTTAAGTCTAACCATAAGACATTTCATTCTGCCGAACTGTAAATACATGGAGCTATTCTGATTTATGAGAAATAAAACCACTGTACAAAGTGAAACTAGGTAGAAAAAGAGGAATATGTTCTTTTCAATTGCCTATTTGCACGACGCCTGCTGTATTGCTTCCATAAATACTTTGCAGGAGCTTGTCTGGAGCATGCAATTATTAAAATTACCCACAGACCAACCAGCACAGACTTTGCATAGACACAGTCAGGTCTGAAATTCAATTTCAAAAGCTACTTTACCTAATGAGAATATCAGACATCAGTAGGCCTCTGCAAAAAAAAAAAAAAAAAAAAGGACCTTGTTGAGTAGGAACCCTATATTTTCAGTTTCAAGAAAATAAAAAATATCGAATTTGTCAGAGGAAATCTGTGGAACTGCATGAGTGGCTTACGAATAAGTGCAAAGTTGTACCATAATGTTTGTTAGATTTTAAAGTTTATAAGAAAGAAGTACACAAAGGGAGGCATTATATTTGGAGTTGAACTAACTAATGACGTGCCTCATAGTGAACTCATTGGTAGGTCTTTCAACCATCTCTGTTTTGGTGAGATTCATTTTTCTGGACCTCCAAAAAGGAAGGCTGTAAGAACCAAGAAGTTAGACAATATGCCAAAAAAATCTGCACATAAAGTCAGCCATATATGGATCAACATCTGGCCAGTTCAGCAAGGACCGCCAGAATTTTGATCCATATATGGATTAGCTGGTTGTACACAAAATCGATCAATTGACTTGTGTACAACCAGCCGGACGATTTTTTCCCCAATGATCAGTGCCTCTGGCTATCGCCGGCAGCACTGATTAATACAATAGCACTGCGGAAAGGATTCCCTCATCAGCACCAAGTGTGTTGATGGTGGAATCAGAATTTTTTTTTTCCATTCAACCCGCTAGTTGAATGAAAAAAAAAAAAAAAATTATAAAATGTATGGCCTGCCTAAGGCTCATCACATTAGGGATCACCAACAGCAGAATCGCTAGGAGAGCACAGAAACAATTCTCCTGCTTCCAGGATTGCTAGTCTGACAAGGGATTGACCAAACCGAGTACCATTTAGATTTTTCATTCAACCGGCGTTAACCACAGCCACAAAATAGGAGGCTCATCTTGCTGATTTTAAGCAAACTTAAATGCTTCATTAAGTCACAAAAGTAGAGAGTGTATGGCCACCTTAAAATGTCTGTATAGCCAACATTTGTTTAGTTTTGGATAGGATTAAACTTGCATTTTCTTTTGCATTCGTCCCATCAGGGAGATTTACCTTTGCTTCCTGTAATAGAGACACAGCAGGAAATCTGAGAAAATCTCTATAAAATAAGGGGAGTCTCCTTATGGACAGTTGTCACGTCGGTAGGTGTCCCTATTGGAGGATTTCCCTTCACCTTTAGTCCCTGTGAAACTGTACAATTTTATATTTCTCTTCACTAGGTCTTACTGACAATGGTCACCAGGACAAATAGTAAGGCTAGTTCTCCCCAGTGTGAACTCAAAGAGAAATAAAAACAAGACAGGGATTCTATTCCTGCTCTACTCTATTCAAAACTAAGGAAAGTAAGTTTAGCTATTTTAGACCTGGTCTATTTTTGTCTATGGAAGAGAATATTGTCTGCAACCTAGCAAATACGTCTTCAGGCCCCTACCCTATTATTTTAAATGAATTTGCCTAAACTTACCCAAATACATATGGTTTAGCAAAAAAACTGTATAAGCATATTAAACACTCCAGCCTAAATGCTTTTCTAATGTTTTGAACATAATAAAAAAGGACTGCAATCTGTGTTACCATTTTTTAAACATTAGCAAGCTATTCCCGCACTTCCTATATGGTCACTAAAGCAGAAGTGAGCAAAATGTTATCAACTAAGCGCAGACGGTAATAAAACTTTTTTTCCCCATGTAGAGTGGGCTGGATTTGAGCTTTGATGTATACTTGTCCTCAGGAAATGATAAATGAACCAGAATTATCATGAAACAGAAGCTGTATTTGGTTTGTCTAATAAGAACTAGAAATTTTTAAACCCTGGGGGGGAGCTAATGCAAATACTAACTTTTCTAAAAGCTGGCACTTAAACATCCCTTCCAACTTATAATACGAAGTGGAATCCTCCAAATAGGTCAGTGAGGGTCCTGTAACGCATTGTAAAAAGTGGAGGTGTGTTTAAACATCATTCTGGAGAAAAGTTAGTATATATGCAACACTTGACAATATTACATACCCAGACATATTGATACCAGTCAATATGATCTGTTACTGATTTGTTAGTCAACATGATTTGATTAGTGTGCCATGAATGTCTAGATGGTCTGCCATTCAATAATGGGGTATATAAAACAGGCATGTTTGGTTAGGGGAACCACCATAGGGATAAAATCTATACTTGCTTGACAAGACTTGCAATAGAACTTGGTCTTTGAAAAAACCTATGGGCCTCCCCAATAACAATAAAGTATGTCTAATCTAATCCTTATTCCTTTGTTTTGGAGATAGGCTGAAAATAAATAGACAAAAAGGTATAAAGTAGTAAGGATTATTGCCATACCCAAATTACAGGGCTTAATTTGACATGGGACATCTTCCTGGGCAGGTGTTTTGTCCTGGAATTATATAGGGTCATTTTCAAATACTGATTTGGATGAATTAGCTGTTCTGGATAAAAACATTCCATTGCTAATAATCTGATACATAGTGAGCCAATGACATTGTCTATTTGGTATGCCAATTATTAGTTTTTGGGCACAACATTATGGGACAGTTACATAGCTTCAAACTGTCCCCGATTCCGAGGGACTGTCCCTGATTTGGAACAATGTCCCCCTTTCTCCCTTATTTTGGCCCGATCTATAAAGTTGTATATAAAATGCACGGTTTATCTTTCAAATAGTGTTTCACAGTGATAAACCTTTCATTCAAATTCTAAATTACTGCATTTGTAAATTTCAAAAGCCAGTATAAAAGGAATAGAAATGGTAAAAAAAAAAAAAAAAGCACTTGTTGGTTTAACTAATAATTTTTTTGGACAATTCTCCTTTAAGGGGGCATGGCTGGGGGTGTGTCCTATGCCTACATAAATAGATGTCCCTCGTTCCCATCTCAAAAATGGGAGGTATGCAGTTATTATTGGGCCTAGTATTTCATTTACATTTTTCTTTGTAATAGTACAGTATTTAATGCTCGGATGTTATAACAACATTATTATATTTCCCCAAACTGTAAGTATTAGTTTAAGGATAAAGATTAGGATGAATTTATATGGAATTTATAATATACTCACACTGGGCAAAGCAACATGTTAATTTTACTGTTGGGTCTAGGGATTTACTTATTACTTCCTGGTATGGAGAAACATGTTAAACTCATCCTTCCTACCTACAATGCAGCAATTGGTGCCAGAGCCTCCAATGAGTGCTGTCACATGGTAGCAGTCCTATGCGGAAACTTACACAAGAATTCCAAGTGGCCTACCAGCAGATTATGGCAGTGGGGGAGTGCAAGAAAGAAAAAATACATGGCAGTTGGCATCTCTACAGTAAAGTACACCCATTACCGTACTTTGCCCAGTATTGGCTAAAAGTGTACAGTAAAAGGTGTGATGCTGAAGTTCCAACAACTAAACAGGCTTAACAAATTTTATTTTCATTTAATATAGAATTCCTAATATAAAATCAGGAAACTTCCAAGGGCCATGTCAGAGGACCAGTGACTAGAATCACCCATGTGAGAGATCCATCTACAATTATAGCAGAACTAAGTTCTGAAACAAAAAAATTGCAAGCAGGCAGGTTTTTTTTTTCTTTTTTTCACAGAAGAGACATACTAGTTCTCTTACCTTACAGTTCGTAAAATCTTTCTTACAGTGTACAGTGCTTGCATCTGCCGGGTGCTGGGATGAATTAAACATTACAGAATTAGCAAGACCCAGTCCTGCCGATGATGGACTTTACTGGCATCCACATGAGACAAGATACAATTTATAAAAATATTTTTTTATAATAATTTGTAAATAAAATGTGATAACGCCAAGTGCCAATACATAATTTTAAAATACATTAGCACAACTAATCACATGATAAAAAAAGTCCCACTAGGGACCAGACACCTCGAATAATTGTATACTCAAATTTTTGGAAGTAGAGGTGTGTGTATTCTCATCCGCTGGTTGACATGTTTCGCAGATTGTGAAGCTTCCTCATGACCAACTTATATAGAGTATCATATTATACGGTATGGGGGGGGGGGGGGGGGTATACACATCATATAGCATCTGGTGAGCGGACACAGGGGAATGACTTTTCAAAGAGGTAATAATATTGGTGAACCCCAATCTATGTCCGGGGGTTCCTAGAGTACAAAGAGAAGTGTTAGCAGCACCCAACAGGTCTTGATAGAAGAGGGTGACTGCATCAATATAAATGGACCAGCATTCCAACCTTCTAAATTCTATTAAAACTGTAAGTGCCTCTCGACAGCTAGCATTAGTAATGGAGCTCCATCGCTAGGGGGCAGTCTCCAGATAGATTAACAATAGAATGTCTCTAGATAGTCCGCCTTTTGGCAGCAGAGTGACACACAATTCAAACAGGCTGTAATGTTCTATTAATACGGATGTGGCATGGGTAGAGGTTTCCCCTTTCTCTTGAGATGAATTAAACTCATTTGTGTAGGAATTTTGTTATTCCTCACCAACCAATCAAAATGGCTAAAGACCCTGGACCTGGAAGAAGAGATCAGCACAGGCAAGCTCATGAACATCACATCGCTGGAGCAGAGGTAAGTGTAGGCCGAGCTGTAGGTCGCTTATAACCCCCCACACTGGCCTGGACCACTGCAGAAACTCACTCAATAGAGAAGGAACATCAGACTAGGTCGGCTAATAAGGGAGCAATTTCATATAAAAAAATAAGAGGTAGGTTAGTGATCTGGTCACTGGCAATAACAGGTGTGACATCTGCCTAATATAATAGAATCTCAATATCATAAAACAGGAACATCATTCTGAATTAAAGCATTAGTGTACTGACTGTATATTTCTAATTAATCTTGTATTTAATGTCAGAGGCAAAACTTTAGTCTCAGAATGGACTGGTATATCTAGATAAAGCAGAAACCAAGCAAGGTTATTATAAATAAAATTTAAACTAGTGCCAAAACCATGATACTGTACATCTAGGAGCATATGTGACAGTGCCGCTAACATTTCACTCCTCAACAGAAAAAACATCTCAAACCTAGCTGTGAAAAGTAGAAACAAGCTCTTATTATTGGAACATCCATATAAAGAGGACTGCTCAAAAGCTGGATTCACTATATTTTTGCTCTGGCACAGGAGAAAGTGCTGAGGGTGCTTAAATGTATTTATTTATGCAGCAATGTGTATCTCCAGTCATGGCTACAGATCAAAACAATTGCTAACAAACTGAAGGGGCAGCTCAAGCCTGTGCATGTCTAAATAAAGACCGGAGTGCTCCAAACTCAGCCTGCATGGGGGAAAAAAAAAGAAGCTCATTTGACAGCCAAGTACGAGATGTAAATAACCAAAGCACAGTGTTTACCTGGAGACTTGGCAATCATATACGAGGGGTCATTGAATTTCCAAGAATGCTGTTGAAATTTGAATTTTCGCTTATTTTCTTGGGTTTTTGTGCATATTTTAGACACATTGTATAATTCTTATAGCTGCAAGTCAAACTTAAAGGAATTCATCATGATAAGCAGAATAAAACAAAGGTTTAACATTTTTATAATTGGTCTCTGCACACCTATAAAGAATATACAACTTTAAAGGGATCCCATCTAGAGAAAAGCGTGGGACCTGTCGATGCTTACTTGTTTTTGAACATGTATGGAACTGGGCTTCAGTTCTTAACCTAATCTGCCTACGTGATGAGTAGTCACTGACCTGGAAGTCAGTGACTAGGGAGAAAAATTGGTCAAAAAGAGAAACCAAGCAGCTCCTGATAATGGGAGTAGAATTCAGTTGAGAGGCCATCCATCCCAGGAGTCTTTCCAGCCTGGAGTTGCAAAAGAGTGATCTGTAGCTCTTCCAGAGTGATAGCAGACTCCAGTCCCTCACTCACTGCAGGGTCAAGAGTAGGGAGGGCAACTTTATCTAGGAAAGTATCCAAGTCATCCGAAGTGTAGTCTACCCTAGAGGAGTAAAGAGCCCTGTAAAAGTGAAAGAACCTCTCATTTATACTGCTAGGCGATCTCAGCACTTCCCCACTAGAATCCTTTATATCACTAATGTGGGTGACTGCGAATTGCCCTCTGGCTAACCATGCCAGCAATGGACCATTCTTGTTGCCTTATTCAAAAACCCTTTGGGCTGTGTTCAAAAGGGACTTCTGCATCATGTGAAGCCTAATTAGGGAGACCTCTCTAATGGTGAATTTCCAAGCCACATAAGTACCTTGATCGGGGTTGTCTGGCCACCTTCTCCAACCCTTCCAGAAACTGCACAGATGTCCTACGCTCTGCAGCGATACAGGAGATATATTCCCATCTGAACCAAGCATTAAAGGCATCCCACTGTATCGGGGGAGCGGTGGTCTCAGCATTGGTCAACCAGTACTGGCAGATACCCTCCTGAAGAGCCTCCTGAACCTTCTCGTTTTCAATCCAATATCTGGACAGCCTCCACAGCCCCTCCCCCGGAGGGCCCAGGGACAACTTCAGCATTATGGGAGCATGGTCCGAAATGCCTCTGGTTAAATTATCCACCGCAGAGACCTTCCGGAGCAAGGAGCGGGAGGCATAAATTAGGTCGATACAGGAGAGAGTGCGTAAGGTAGAGGAGTGACACGCAAGTCCCCTAGTAGTAGGGTGAAAATGGCGCCAGACGACTGTAAGGGCAAAAGTACTGGCCCACTGTGGCAAACCGGGGGTCCATCTAGAGGCAGAGTGGAGCCTGTCCAGAACCGGGGAGGGGGTCAAATTAAAAAGTCCAACTATCAGAGCATTATCGACCCCGTAACCTATCACTAGTTGCATGACAGTGGAGAGCAGGACAGAGTCCGCCGGAGTCGACAAATAGATCCCCACTAGTATGCAAGGCACAGAAGCTATCAGGGCATGCATAACAATATACCTTCCCCCAGGTTCTGTCCTGATATCCAAAAACTGAAACGGAAGCTGTTTGTGCATCAGTACACTTACCCCCCTCGAGTAGCTTGAATACATTGCGTGGTATTGTGTACCCACCCAGGCTCTTTTAAGGCTCAAAATCTTAGACCCAAGGAGGTGGGTTTCCTGCAGGACACAGATGTGCAGGGAGAACTTTCATAGAAAATGTAATACTAATGCCACTATATACTAAGTCCACCGGACAATCCCCTCGTGTGTTGGCGCCAAAAGTCCAGCGGACTAGGTTTTAAGTTTTGTTTTAAAATTGTCCGCTGGACTTGGCAGTCCGGCGGACAATCCCGCCGTTAGTAGGCTAGTCCGCCGGACTTTTGAAATGAACGGACTTGCCGCTCATCGGAAAGTCCGTTCATTTTCAAAAGTCCCGCGGACTTTGTCCAGCGGATTGTCCGCCGGAGAAGTCCGGGCGTGTGTGGGCAAGTCACACGCTCGGAAGTCCGGGCGTGTGTGGGGAAGTCCCGCCGGACTAGGTCCGGCGGATAAAGTCCGAACGTGTGTACGCGGCATAAGGAACATTTATGAGTGGAATTAAGTCCCTGCACATTCCAAGAAACTATGGATACCCGAGCCATGCTAGTTGTTAAGTACATTGAGAACCGCATGTCACACACAGTGCACCTATTCCAGCCCTCCAGGGGAGCCCGCAGCAAGGAGGTTCCGTTCCGTCATGGGACCAGTCACCCCCAGCTCACCAAGCCACTTCAGAACTGTCTTCTTGTGCGAGAAAAATCAAACCATATCAGAAAGGAACATAGCATTTAAACTGTGCATTAGTGAAAATAAAATAAAAACCCAACACATATTGCAACACCCTGCCAGCAACGGCTAGCAGCCCATTCCTCAACCCTGCGAGACCCAGCTAAGGTGAGACCGCATTAGTCCCAAATAACCTGCCTGAGGGCAACAAATAACTGGGAGACGTGTATCAGATGCAGAGAGGTAGGAATCTCAGCATAGTCCATCATCTGGATCCAAAAAAAGGGAAAACAGTCATAAGAGTTCCATTGGAGATGCTGTAATGTAATGTCACTGGAACCGGGTGCTTGGTAATCACCTGGGCTATGCCAGGGGCACATAACTTAGAACTTGTTATTCCAACAGAGACCAACAGGTCCGTAAAACTCACAAGCGATCAGGACCTGTGCAATTCGAGGGTCAGCTGACCCCTGCCATGCTATGCCAGGCACGCAGCCACTGCCATATGGACAACTGTAGCAGAAAAAAAGCCCAGCCAGGAAGAATACCAGAGGGGCAGTAAGGATTATCAAGGGTGTGAGAGATTTGCTTCATCTCAGAGAGGGGCAAAGTCTCCAGTCAGCGGCAACACAGTGGGGTTCTTACCCTCCGCTCCCTCTGCCAGACCAATGATGTGGAGGTTGTTCCGTCTGCATCTGTGTTCCAGCACCTTGACCCTGGAGTGCAGGGAGCAGAGCGTGCCCGAGTTATACGCCACACTGTCCTCAAGAAGGCCGACCCGTGTCTCAGCAGCAGACAGGCGGGAGCGGACTTTGTCCAGATCTGTAGGACAAGTCCCACATCTAGATGGACAGCCTCAATTTTAGTGGTGAGGGTCAACTGGCATGCTGCAATGGCCACCTGACAGGTAGCTAAGGCCGCATTGACCTCCGGGTTGCCTGGGGTGAATGCATCAGATCCCTCAGGGAGTTCCGTCTGGGACGCCATGTGGTGGCTGGTTGCCTCCCCGCCGATTCTCAGGGCTGGCAATAGCTGCTATTTCCAAAGGGAAACTGAGCTTTTTTCCTCCCTTGCCTCGCCCAGCGCGCTTAGAAGACATCCTCCGGCAATCAGCTCAGGAACAGGCACAAAAACCTCCGGCCAGAATAGCAGAATTAGTTTCCCTGCAGCAGAGCTCCAGAACAGACGTCTGCTTACTCTGCCATCTTAGACATGCCCTTAGAGTTCATTCTTAAAGGAGCTCTACTGCAAACATGCGTTAAAGTGAACAATTAGTGCAACAACACAGCAAAGAGTTAGATGCTTTCTTTCATGGTCTATCTTTCACAAAAATGAACAATGCCAATTACTGACTGGCTGATTAATAAACAAGACCTAAAATGCTTACTTTCATTTTACATCAATCACTCAACCAATGAGCTTTGGTCAGAAAATAAAGATCTAACCTAGGCCAAGTCAGGTATAGCTTTATTTTCAATGAAATGTGCATGAACTTTCATTAAACAGGTTGTTCATGCTGGAAGTCTTAATAATGGAGGTAAGAGAAAGTTACCAAATGTCAAGTGATATAGTAGAACAAACATGGATCATAAAAAGATGAGCTATAGTTTATAGTTATATTTTTTGTTTTACTGTGGTATTAAACTCTACAAAAAATGTTGCAGGTTTATGCCATAATATACTAGTAGCACACTATGACAGACTTCCAAACAAAGCCTTTTGCTTTGTGCTGCCACTTCCATCTTTGCCCCCCAGTTTCCTTCCGAGTTCACACTCTTCAGCCATTTGAATGGCTGGGCATGTGCAATGTAAGTCACCATCATGGTGCAGCGCTCTCTGCAATCACAACATACTCAGTTTGGCCGATGTCAATATCTACTAAATGGTGCAAGGTTTGGCCATTTCCAAGGTATCTACAGACAGGCAAAACTATTTTATATAAGCTTACCTGTAGAACAAAGTTTGCACTGAATACACACTGTCTGCGCTGTGGTACACCCTGTGTGAATGAGGCCTCTGAGCTGGTCAAGAAGGTGAATGTTTACAGAAGAGGAAAAAGGAGAGATACCTGCTTGTTTTGGGGAGCTCTTTAGGGGGTAACCTGTTTGTCAGGAGCTGAAGTTAGTTTAGTTAGTGGATCAGATTATTACAAGTTTTGTTTGTTTTATGCTACCTTGATGAAAAAAAGTTCAGTTCAAACCTGCTCAGACTGTTTCTGGGTGTCCCCCTCTTGAGTCTGCCCCCCTTACAATATCTACACGTGCTATATCCACACTGCTTCCTTGTGCCTTTTATATCACTACATATCTATTAGATATAGCCTCTCTCATTGAAATAATACACTCTTAGCAGTCTCTAAGCCCCTGTACACACGGTCGGAAATTTCGACCTCAAAATCTGTCAGATTTTTACCGACACTGGTGTTGCATACACACGGTCGGACAAAGTTGTCGGAAAATCCGATCATTCTGAACGTGGTGACGTTCGTCGCGTATGACGGAACTACGTAGAGGCTATTAATTTGATCTGAGCATGCGTGGCACTTTTCCGTCGGAATTCTCTACACACGATCGGAAAAAGTCTAATCGAATTTTGTTGTCGGAAAATTTGAGAGCAGGATCTCAAATTTTTTACGCTGGAAATTCAGACGGAAAAAGTCAGATGGAGCCCACACACGGGCGGATTTTCCGACAACATGGTCCGATCGGACATTTTCCATCGGAATTTGCGACCGTGTGTACAGGGGCTAATGGTGTAAATACCCATAATGCTCTTAGTAAGCAGGAGCATGGCCAAGGGTTTGGATCACAAAAGGGAGGCACATTTTCATTTAAACCAGTATAAGAATTTGGTAATGCTGATGTGTCCAATTGATTCATGCAGCGTATGAATTCCAGAGACACGTTTACTTTAACAGCACCTGTTGTTGCAAAGAGCAATATGCTGTAATATGCTTGTGAACTGAACAGATTCTGCTTCTTTTACAGGCAATTATTTCTTCTGAGCCGATTTATGATTGCACAACACACAAGGTCGTAAATAGTGAAAATGAGATTGTCAACATTGCCATTTGCTGATACTACATACTTTGCATATTAAGGTCATTCATCTCAAGAAAACAATTTATTTAGTCAATAAACGGAAGTAAACCGGAGACTCCTATCAACTTTTATTTTTTTTGGAAAAGAGGAAATGATCTGTTCTGAATGAACCGTTTCTTTTCCACTAAAAACATCATTCATAGTTCTATATTTAAATGTTTACTGTGTCTTACAGAAATAACCAGAGCCTTGCCAGTTCTCTACTGAATAATGAAACCTATATAAAAATTTGGTCAAATGTGTTTATTTTTTTATTACTATATTATTATTATATATTTTGGCATCTGGTGTTTTGTTTTTGAAGCACTGAGGGCCCGATCACACCAGAACGCGGTGCAGGAAACCATGTTCCATTCGCCTTTCCAGAATCACATTTAAAATGGACTGTTACAGAGAAGTAGAATGTGATTCAGTTGCAGTGCGTATTTTCAAGTAGTGCATGCACTATTTTTGGTGCAATGCAGTGTGATTTCAGTCCATTCATCGGGCACACTGCACTCAAATCACAAAGGAATTGCACAGTGCAATGCCTGTTGTGAACCGGCCATTAAAAAACTGTGCCCGTTTTAGGTTTGAAAAAATGTTAAGAAAAATATAAAATGAAACGGGTTTGAAAGCACACTATCATTCTTGGTTTTAGAACTTGTAATTTAACATTGCTGAAAAATAGTTTCCTAATGAGGACACGACTTCCATGCAATTTGCCTTGCCCAATGAATCATCAAAATAATTGACACATTTTATGGATTAAAAACAAAAAACACAGAGTTAAAACATCATTTAGTGTGTCAATCTGAGTACTGAAGTGGTCTACAGACAACAGAGGGCATTGGACGCAAAGACAAGACGTGACTAGCATAGGAATTATTATTTTGACAATCAGATGATAGAAGGATTCAACACATTCTCTCTCTATCCAAACCTTTATAATAATAAAAAAAAAAAACGAAATAAAAAAAGGTAGGTAGGAGCTGGGCTTTAAAAGTGCTTAAAAAGATTTGCTATGTTATATGCAAATGTGCCTAAGCACTACTGTGCCTACTGCTTCATAGCTGTATACCAGCAATGTGGGCTCTCGGACATGGCTACCTCTGACTGCTAATCTCAGGAGATTTGGAGCGAGATTTGGTGATGTCACTACGGTGCTGTTCACGTTTACTTTTGCTGGAGGCTGACATAAGAAGCCCTGCCTCTACCAACATGGCTGACCCAAACAGGGACATAGTGAAAAACAAGGGATGGCAAGTCTGTAAAGGTGAGAGGATTATAGGAAGTGGATATAGGTCCAGGTCTAAAAAATACATACATTATTCATTTCAATTGTGTTTTTTGAACATCTGTCTGGAACATCTATCTGAAGTTCAGCTTCAAGGGTACAGCTCTGACAAACTGATATTTGTGTTAGAAGTGATCACTAATGAGTTATGAGTGAACAACGGTGTAAGAAATCATTCATGGTGGTCGTATTTCGGAGCAGCATTTGTTACCCAGGGTTCTCCTAGAGGTTGCTGTGGGTTCCCAGGGCAGGGACAGGTTTTGCTTCCATTTTTGCTTTACGGCCCACAGTAACCACCGACACCAATGATCTTTTAAGCAGTATGTGTGTGGCATTTTTCCCACTGCCCATGTACAATTTACCAACATAAGGGGGTCTTTATCTACAATCAAGAGGGGTGTTTCTAGTCACCAGTGTAAGAGGACATTTGTCTACTGACCTCCATAGTAAGAGGGCATTTCTCCATTGACCACCAGGGTAAGGGGCACGTCTGCTTTTCTTTTATGGCCAATGTTATCATTAGTTTCACTGTAATTTCTACTGAATGGCCATTATTGGAAAGGAAAAAATGGTCATGAAGATCATGTGTCAAAAAACGATCTGATTTTGTTATTAAATATGCTCTACTAATTTTTATCCTTTGTCTTACTTGTTATCAAATCAACAGCTTATTTAATATGCTAATGTACCCAGAAATTTACATATATTTAGCAGCGGTTTCCTGAGACCAGAACATTTCAAGGGTTTCTCCACAGTAAAGAGGTTGAAAAAAGGCAGTCTTGCAGACTACAATTGGTAAGGTCTTCCCATTTGCCACATTATGCATATAATCTCAACACTTTTGCTATGCAGGGTAGAGTTTCAATGGCCCTGGTTGCTTTTGTCATAATGAAAACTAAATTTAAAAAGCCAAGGGTGAGAATAAGATTTAAAACTGAAATATTTTTTGTGGTCTGACTCTTTAAAAAGAGAAGTATGGGCATACTTTTTATTTTTTTAATCATACTTACCTAGGTGGATGCAGCATTGGTCTCCCGCCGGCTCTAACACCAAGAACTGAGCGATCAAACAACGGCAATCGCTCGGTTTTCTCACAGCTCCCTGAGCAGAGTTCAGCTATGACTAAGCGCCTTTGAGGCGTGAAACGCGTGCTGTATCGCATGAGATGTCACTACTTTGGATTTTATCTTTTGCCTAATAAAGAAGTTTTTGCTGAAGTGCGGCCATCCAGACTTCCCTTTTTCCTCTCTGTTGTGAGCAGAGCCTGCACCAGCTGTACCGAATCAGGGTGGACATCACTTTGCCTCCAGACTCAGAGCGGTATTCATATTCTTATCCCTGAGCAGAGTTGGTAACTGTCAGTCAGCTGCTCTCTGCTCCGCCCCCCCCCCCCGAGCTCACAGAAGCGCTGGGCTGTGGAGGGGGCATGATCACGGCTCAGGCTCTCAGCGGCTCACTGAGAGCCTGAGCCGGGTGCTGGTCCATGCATGTGGGCATATCCCGACCATATGGCTGAGATCTTGCCCAAGCCTGGACCGACTCTGATGTCAGCCAACAGCGAGCTTCAGCCCACTGTCTGCTGAAAAACGAGTCACAGGAGTGCAGAGCAAACTGCACTCCTGTGATCCACGGGAGAGGTACAGTCAAATGAGCCTTGGCTGTACTTTTCCTTTAAATGTGTGCACTGCCTAAATGTTATCCTTAGAATATGAAAAATGACTTGATGGAAACAACCTAGAACTGTAGCAAAAATTTGCAATTTTGTAAAGGCGCTCATTTTCAAGATAATTCTCAACTAATACAAACCAGGGTTGCCAACCTCCCGAAACATTTTTTACTGACAAAACATGGAAAATTTACTGGCGGAGCACATTTTTTGCTGACAACCTGAGAAATTACAGAACCCCTATTGAAAACTAACACAGTAAATATTTGAACAGTATAAACATGATATGGAAACACTGACAATACCTATAACAAAGTAATTAACTTGATTTACACTTAAAGAGTCAACACAGCATAAAATATTATCAGCCCCTGATATTGAGTGGCAGTTGTAAAAAAAAAATCACAGATTTTTACAAACTGTCAGTAAATTTACTGGCAGTTGGCAACCCTGATACAAACATGCAAAGTCACAGCATTTATGGGCCTCAGAGGGTCACTTTTTTCAAGGCAACATAAGTCACATTTTTTGTATCTGGTTCTGGTACGGCACCATCCAAGGACTTCAGTTTGAGCACCATCATTAAAAGGTTGAGTACTGCGAGGAGTGCAGCTTGTGTTCATACTTTATAGACTTCTCATTCATTGCACATGAACTGTCAAAAAATTGTGATCTGTTGTGCACATTTTGGCCAGAAAACTGGAAAATCTCTGCATGTGATAATAAGTGAGGTCTAGACTTGGTGTTCACCCCTGCACATCCCATTCATCACATGAATTAGTGACCTGGCGCCCGGGGCAGCACATCTGGGGTATCCCGTCTCCGTGCGGACCCCCCCCCCCCCGCGCACGCGATTGCGCCACGCCGGCCGGTAATCGAGGCCGCGGCTTTGCGGCCTTCTGCAAGCTTCCTTCTTGGTGCCATCTAGTGGTGGCCGTTGGTATGACATCCAGCAATTCTAATGGAGCACTGCCTGCTGTAAAAAATTAACCAATCTTAAATTTACACAGGCGACTAGAACCAAACACACACACACACACACACATATTGTGTGTATATATATAATATGTGTATGTATGCTTTGGTTCTAGTCGTCTTTCTGTGTAAATTTAAAGATAGCTTTTTTTTCAATATAAAAATTAACCATTGTCAGTCGTTATTGATCGGCTTTTTTTTCTCCTCGTGCTGTCAGGGCGAGGAAAAAAAAAATAGCCGATTACCGGCTGTGTTGACATCACGTGATCAGCTGTCATTGGCTGACAGCTGATCACGTGGTAAGGGGTCGGGATCGACCCCCTTACTCGGATTGGTGATCCAGCGAGTCTCACAGACTCGCTGATCACAGAGCAGGGGGCGCGCAGGCCGCTCGTACAGGGGGCAAAGCAGAACGACGGCTACAGCGCGGATCTCAAGAAGTTAAAAAAAAAAACCTGGCTCCTAACTTTTTTAGCTGGCTCCTAGATTCCAAGAAAATTTGTCAAGCCCTGCGTTAAGCCACATTTTGTACTTGTATATACAAGCTGTGAGAATGACAGGCGTCAACCCAATAGAACTGAACAAGCCTTGGGTCTTACCATGGCCTTTCCTATGTCAGCGCACATTCAATGATATACTTGCTACCTCTCCTCTAAAGAATAAATTCACTTTGTGGGTGATTAGCATCCCTTAGGCTATACCTTCTCCGTTTAGTCCTCACCAGATTAGAAGTTAAAACAGATAAGGCTTGCAAAGAAACAGCTGTGTATGGGCATTCACCGTCCCTTACAAGATGGAGCAAGACAAAGTGGATCACAGAAATTAGTATATTCTTTACATATTTGCCCAGACTTTTCTCGACTGCCTATCAAAAAATAAAAATTTGACAAAGCACATTAGTTACAGTCTTTGATTCATCAACTCCTTGATGGGAGCAAACAGCTGAACTCCCAAGTGTGTCTTCACACCTGCTTCAGGCAAGGGAAGCTTTGAAAAGATGAGGTATTCACATCTAGCAAAGCATTTGTCATGTTTAAAACATCCACACTGATACTTATCAAAAATGCATGCCAATTAGTTTTCAGTCCTAATGTGTTTGCATAGCTGCACTTTATTTAGGTGATAGAAATAATTGCTAGAACATTTGCTGAGTATTACGACATGGTCCATTGCACACTGTACTAATGATATTAAAACTTTGTATTATTTGTCAGAGCTATTTTTAAATATTTTTCGAGTCAGACATGTGACTTCTCAGATCTCATTGTTCCAGCTTTGGGTAAATAGATGCATCACCATGTTAGGCATGAGCAACAAAATCTGATCTTTTGTTTCTAAATCATCAGAATTTCTCAAGATAGGTTTGCGGCTTGTTGGAAAATATGCCTGTGCAGAGTTGTCACCCGTTGGATGGTCTTCTTTAACCACTACAGCTCCGGAAGGTTTTACCCCCTTCCTGACCAGGCCATTTTTTGCGATAGTTAAAAGCAACGCAGTACCCTAACTGACAAATAAAATCAATATCCTTTTTTTCCCCACAAATAGAGCTTTCTTTCGGTGGTATTTGATCACCACTGTGGTTTTTATTTTTTGCGCTATAAACACAAAAAAAGTGACAATTTTGAATTTATATATATATATATATATATATATATATATATATATATATATATATATATATATATATATATATATATATATATATATATATATATATATATATATATATACACATATACATACACATACACACACATACATACACATATATATATATATTTTTTTTTTTTTTTTACTTTCTGCTATAAAACATCCAATATATAAAATAAAAAATAAAAATGCAAACATTTCTTCATAAATTTAGGCCAATATGTATTCTGCTACATATTTTAAATCCCAATAAAGCATATATTGATTGGTTTGCGTAAACATTATAGCGTCTACAAACTATTGGATAGATTAATGAACTTTTAATTTATTTGTATATATTTTTTTACTAGTAATGGTGGCGATCAATGATTTTTAGCGTGACTGCAGCAGACCAATCTGACACTAAGTGACACTTTTTGGGGACCAGTGACACCAGTACAGTGATCACTGTATAAATAACACTGCCATGGAAGGGGTTAACATTAGGGGCAATCAGAGAGTTAAATGTGTTCCCTATGTGTGCTTTCTAACTGTAGGGGGAAACACGAGATCTCAATTTTCCTCTCTGGTAGAATGGCCGTTCTGCCTCTCTACGAACGATCACTGGGTTCCTGCCGGACCTGACGATTGGCTCCAGCTGTGTCTAATTACAGTGAGAGCGGTGCTGCGGCAGCACGCGCCCCAGAGCCAAGGAAGATGATGATGTTCAGGTATGTGATTTTGCACTTAAGGGCCGCCCTGCCGCAGTACATGTATGTTGGGAAGTCCTTAAAAGTGGTAAAAGAAAACCGGTCACTGGAAAAACACGGATGCTGCCATTGCTGATCCTCCTTTTTGGAAATTTGCCTCGATATGCTGAAAATATGGCGTTAATATTTTTGGCCAAGCTTAACAAGGTATGTTAATGGCAAGGGCATTATTCAACTTTAGTCAAAGCTGCAAGTGGTTTTTAACTACAGGTGCCCCTTACCTGAGTTGACAGTTTTTTTTTTTTTTTTTTTTTATTGCATTTTAATATATAAAAAAATGTAATACATTTTTAAAGTTAAATTAAAAGTAATTACCATATTTATCGGCACTTTTTCCCCCCTTAAAATCAGGGGAAAATCGTGCGTGCGTGTTATACGCCGATCCCCCGCCGATCTCCCGCTGATTTTTGAGAAGGGAGCGAGCGGAGCCGATATACCGAAAGCCGCGTGTATTTTCGGCTAGTCTCGGCTCCTCTCGCAGTCCCGCCCACCTCCACTGATTGCGAGAGGAGCCGAGCACCGACAACATAAAGAAATCCAAGTTCGGCTAGTCTCTCGCAGTCACGCCCCTGACTGTGAGCAGAGCCGAGAATAGCCGAACTCGGATTTCTGTATGTTGTCGAGACTAGCCGAGACTAGCCGAATATACACGCGGCTTTCGGTATGTTGTCGGCGCTTGTCCTATCCCCTTGGCGCCAATTTTAAATCAGCAGTGCTGCAACTAGACGAGAAATGTTGCAATGGCACTGGGCAAGGCTGCATTGGGCAAGGCTGCAAAGGCACTGGGCAAGGCTGCACTGGGCAAGGCTGAAATGATGGACAAGGCTGCAGATGGACACTGGACAAGGCTGCAATGATGGGCATTTAAATGTAAGTTTTTTCCCTAAACTTCCCTCCTAAACTTGGGGTGCGTGTTATACGCCGATAAATACGGTAATCAAAAAAGTGTAGATGTTCCAAAAGCGGTTACGACAATAAAGTGGAACTATATACTGGGATTGATTTACTAAAACTGGAGAGTGCAAAATCTGGTGCAGCTGTGCATGGTAGCCAATCAGCTTCTAACTTCAGCTTGTTCAGTCAAGCTTTGACAAAAAAATAAAATAAAAAATAAAAACAACCTGGAAACGGATTGGCTTCCAGACTGGAGAGCACCAGATTTTGCACTCTCCAGTTTTAGTTAATTTACTCCATTGCATAAAAAAATTAAGTATTTTAACAAATTGTGAGTATGATGTAAGAATAAGCTAAACATGGTAAATCCAACCTGCGCATGGACCATAGGAACTTTGATGTCTCTTCAGCAGCTGGCCTTGTGAAATATGTAAATATGTCATGGCTGCTAAAGGGGTTTGGAGGTCTGATGTAGCCAATCAGGGGTTTTGGCAAAACAATGGATTCTTTCCTTCAGCATAGACTACATGACCAGATCCTCAGCACTAGTCATGTCACTGGATACAGGAGGGTACCCAAATTGCCATGGTTCCAATTGCAGAGAACATGTCAGACCTGGATTTAATAAAAGTATATATGGTTTATATGGAGCCACTAACCATATACTCATGTCACAAATTCAAACCAAGGTTTTTGTCATTCACTTCTAGTGAGACATCTTTAAATTGCATTATTGAATTTCCCTACATTTCTGCACCTGGAAAAAAATGGCAATTTAGAGTTGGCATATTTGCCAATTATGTTTTACAAATTGTAAAACTACAGCTAAGAAAAAGGTGAATAAGTATTGAATCGTTTGGTATGTTTCCAGCTTCTTCCAGCAAGCTTAAAGTGTTGCACGGTGTAATTTTATTACTGTATACAAAGATGTCACTAACACAGGACCAGATGTAGGATTATTATTTATTTATACTTCTCCAATGGATTCTTTAGGGCTCTTCAGTGATGTCTTGCACACTAACACAATGTAATGGCATGGATTCATGTGTAACCACCAGCAGATCTAGAAGATGTTTTAGCCTTACAAGGAAGCCTTCCGAGTTTTATTATTCATGCAGCACAGATGGCAGTGCATAGTTCCTCATTTTATATAAAACAGAAGCACCAGATGTAAAATTCCCATTCCTGAAATACTACACCCACCACGGCAGGCTCTGCACTTTAAATCTGGGGATGGCAGTTTGCCCTAGGGGTGGGATCTCTGGCTGGCTTCACATGAAGAAAAAAAATTGAAAGAAGTCTAGTGCTGAAAGTCATTCTGGAGAACAGCTGAAGAGACAGTCCTGGACTCTTCTGTAAGCTGGCAGGAGATCTTATGAAAGGCATCACAATCCCGCTAACCACTATGCAAGCCATAGGAGCACTGATAATGGTTTGAAGTGCACATTACCGATGCCTTGGTCAATGAAACAAATAGGTTTTCTGACCAGATTGGCGCCATATATTTCATTGTTATGAGTATCCTGCTATCAGATAAGCTGTAACGTTTGTGACTAACTGTATTACAGCTTGCAGTCGATTTACTAAAGGCAGATAGGTTGTTTACTTTGCAAGGGAATTTTCCCTTGGCTAAGGGCCGGTTCACACAGGGGCAACACGACTTCCAGCGCAACTTTGGGAGGCAACTTAGACACGACTTGAGTATAAATCACAGCACGACTTGAGGCAATTTACAAGGCAACTTGAAGTTGCCTCCAGGACAGGGGACTTTGCCAGTGGCCAATCACATAATAATCAGCTGTGTGGGAGGGAGGGGGTTTGCCTAGAAAAATATTTTTACTTCCTGGAAAGTTGTTTCAGTTAAGACAGGGGATCCGACTTGGAGGCAACTTCCATTGAAATCAATGGGTACAAGTCACTTAGAAGTCGGATTGAAGTCGTACAGGAACCTTTTCTGAAGTCGGAGCGACTTCAGTAGTGTACATTAAGACGGCTCCATTCACTTCCATTGATTTTCCCAACCACGCGACTTGAAGTCGGATCCCAGGTTGCCCCTGTGTGAACCGGCTCTAAGTGAATGAGCTGAAGCTGTGCATCCAATCACATGCAAGCTATTTTTTTTCCCTTGCATGTAATTGGGTATTTTGTGTAATGTGAATTTTTACTAATCTAAGGGGAAATGTTTTTGCAAAGTAAAACGTCTATTTGCTTTTAGTAAACCAACTCCGATGTGTCCTAACTGACCTCTCAGCACAAGATGTCATGATTTACAGGAGTTTACAATTTCAAGAAAAAGGCAAAACTTAAAGCGGTTCTGCACTCTGCACACTTTTTTTTTTTTTTTGGGCTATATGCCAAGGGCATATAGCTCAATTGGGGGACTTACCTGTTCCATGTTCCATCTCGATCGCCGCCGGTTTTCATCTTCATCTTCTTCTTGTCTTCTTCTTGTCTGCTGGGGTCCATCTTGCCTGTGGGCATGTGAAACCCCACAGGCACTGTTGATGGCCCAGCATGCACCGCCGTTACTCGCGCGTGCGCAGTAACGGCACATCTGCCGACATCTCACGAGATTTCGGCAGATGTGGCCGAAATCTCGGGAGATTTCGGAAGATGTGGCCGAAATCTCGCGAGATTTCGGAAGATGCCCGCACTGACTCCTGGGATCAATGACACCAGATCCCAGGAGACAGTGCGGCGTGACGACGATCGACGCAGAGACCCCGCCCGCCGCCGCAGAGAGAGAAGACCGGAAGTCTTCAATTACAAGGTAAGTAAAAAAAAAAAAAAAAAAAAAAAAAAAAACATTTCATTTAGTACTCTTTGCCTGATTTGGAAGGCAAAGAGATTTACTAAATGAAATGGGTGCCGAACCGCTTTAAGTTTTTAAACGATTTTAGATATTTTTAGTACCTGCACATGATTCTGCTTGGCAGAAGGTGATAATAAATAGGCATAAACTCATCAAATCACAAGGCATCACTGCATTGCTTATCCAAACACTGATGGCAATAGACTTGATGCATTTATAGAATATAGCTTGCAATGGGCACTTATTCACTTAAAGACATCAAAAACAAAATGATATTGCAGCTTACCATTTCTTAGATGTGATGGCTGCATTAGTTTTTGTTTTTAAAGTTTTCATCTGGTGATCCAGCCAGTAAGTTTGTTGCTTTTCAAAAGAACAAGCTCTCCAGCAGAATGTATCAGTTTACAGAGCTGATACAAAAAATATTTACCACTGACAGAGGTACCATACTTACAATGATCCGCTTTTAGTTATGCAAGACCTTTATCCCAAAAAGAAAAAAAATTATTTACTGTAACCAATTATAAAGGGTGAGCTGGTGTTTGGCTTCAAATTGTTCGTATTTAAATCTGCTAGTACATCTAACACACCCTGCCCCCAGACTGATAATGCTGCTGTCCAAAAGATGCCCCTAAAGATTGGGGGCATTCCAATACAGGTGGTGCGTTACTGGCCAGATCACCAGGAAAAAAAAAGAAGAAGAACATAAACACAGCCACCACATCTAAATGGTTGGTAAGCTGTAATATATTGCATTTTTGGGGTTTGGGTTTAATACTAATTCCTAAAGAAACAGCACAGTAGTTGTGTGTCTTGAGGCTTGTTTGATTGAAACCTTAAAAAATTGAGTTGTCCAATAACAGACAACTATCACAAATTAACATTTATTACATGACAAAGGAATCACAAAGCACTATGGGTTATCTAAAGAAACAGCACAGTAAATGCAGGTCTTGAGAATTGCTTGTCTGTCTAAAAACCCAAATCCCTTTCCAATAAGGGATGAATCATAGCCTTTGATTGGACAGTGACACATTAGCAACAGACTAATATCTATTTGCTGTCTTCTACTGTCAGCATGTTCCTTTTCAGCCATGTGAATGCAAGACACATGACAAGCCCCAAGCAGTGCTCTTCTCCTTCCCAGGCTGAGGGGATTTCAAGACTTAAAGCGGAGCGGCACCCGCACCAAAAATATTAAAAGTCAGCAGCTACAAATACTACAGCTGCTGACTTTTAATAAATGGACACTTACCTGTTCCAGGTTCCAGCGGTGTCGGCAGAATGTGACGAGCGACCGCTCATCTCTCAGCTGCCCCGCCACCATCCTCTGTCAGGGAATCAGGAAGTGAACACGCAACGTCTTCACTGCCCAGTTCCCTACTGCGCATGCGTAAGTCGCGCTGCGCTTCTCTATTGGTCCCCGCTGTGTCCTGGGAACTGTGTTTCCCAAGACACAACGGGGCATCCTCGGATATCCTCGGATATGGGCGGGGATGCTAGTCCCGAAGTGGGTGCAGATACCTGTATTATACAGGTATCTGCACCCCCCTCCCCCCTGAAAAGGTGCCAATTGTGGCACCGGAGGGGGGGGAGGAATCCGATAAGCGGAAGTTCCACTTTAGGGTGGAGCTCCGCTTTAAATTAGGTAAAATTATTCTATGTATGGTAAATGCATTTGATATACATTTAATCATTTTGCAATAAATACAGAACTGCATTCACTGTTTTTTTTTTTTTTTTAAATATTCAATTGAATTTGGTTTGAAGCAGAAATGTTTTCTGATCTTTTAGCATAATTCCCAGAAACATAGCTGACATTTTTGGGGCAAAACAGACAGTTCTTTTTTAAAGAATTTCAGCTTGAATCATAAGGCCAAATGCAGCCGCTAATTATTGAGCCACTAACCAAACATCATTGGATTCATATCTCATATGCCAAGTACAATGTGCCCTGAAAATGTTAGCTTGTGCTGAGCTCTGGCACTGTAAAAAAAGGTAACCCAAGCTGGGCCACAGCACATAGCACTGAAAGGCAGACAAATGGAAAATAATACGATAAGAAGAAAAATGCAGACATTTGAGATGAGACAACAGTAAGTAACTTGAGTAAGCAGATGGGACAGATTATGGAATAAATTAGAAGAGGAAGGAAAAGATAGAATACAGCAATCACTAGGGAGAAGAGTAGACAGAACACAGACTACACAGTGATTCCGCACAACATCAAGCTAAGCAAAATGGAAGACAGCTGGAATCCAAACTGAATGGTAAAGGGGTCCAATAATAAAGAACAAAACAAGGACATAAGAGCACCACTTCTCTTTTTTTTTTTTGCATAAGATGAGCTATTTGTCAGCAGATTTTGTTTGATTTCTTTGTAGTATTTCTGTTTTTCTCACGGACTGTTGATGTGCATCTAGAATTTAATCAAACAAATGGCAAGTAGGCCTATTGAACTAGAAACTCACAATCTCATTATTACCAGTTGGCCTGACTTAAGAAAAAACAAGCTACATCAGTAGTCACAGTGAAGGAGAAGTCAATGTCAGGGGCAGATGCCTGCAAAAAAAACCCAAAAAATAGGAACACTAAAGGCTCTTTCACACTGCCCCACTGCAGCTTGGGTGCAGGTTCCCCATGGTTTTTGTGCAGGTTCCCTGCGCTTTTCCATAGACTTCTATTATGTCCCAGATTTTTGTTTTGTTTTCTGAAAGCACATCAAAGATGCAGCATGCAGGACTCTTGATGCACTTTCAGAAAATGGACCAAAAATACGGGACATAAAAGAGGTCTATGGGAAACCGCGGGCACACTGCGCTGCAGTCAAACCATAGTGGAGCAGTGTGAATGCGCCCCAACAATTGAGACAGTGGGTTACAAAAACTAAATACATACAAGAAAAAAAAGTTTAAACCCTTGCTTGTGTATTACAGTAAAGGAAATCTACACAACCAAAAAGAGTCAAGGAAAAAAGCAAATATAATACAATTATAAATATATTACAAATTTATAATCAGCAAACAAACATTGTAAAAACTGCATTGAAATCCCACTAATCAATCCGAAGGAATTCTTCTTTGCTAGACTTTATGAAAGTTATAGGGGAATAACAACTGACACCAAGTAATTTTCTCAGATTTTTAAGTAATCAGAGAATGAAGGGTGATCTCCCCAGGGGGACAACAGGCAGAACTACAGAACCTAAAACCTGACAAAATGGGAAGTCCTATAAGGTTAAGCTGATGAAGAGGACGTGCTTTTTTTTCCCCAAAAATGCATGATTTTGCTATTCACACTTAAATCTCCATTGCTATACTTTGTTCATCTCTCAGCATTGAAAAGGGCCAGGACTATCATTTGGACACATCCAATGCAGTACCCCCACCTCATGGCTATCGTGGCAAGCCATCGTGCTAACTTGTCTCTTCTACCAAGATCTCAGCAGTGAGGCCTATTCAGCACTGCACAGCTGAATCTTTCCCACAGAGTCAATGTATGTATGTCTCTGCCCTCTGTACAATTATCTTTGGGAGATGTGGATACATTCAGTTATATGAAGACTGTGCTATGAACGGATTCAGTTGAAACTTTTGGATTCCCTTAGTCCCTTCTCACCATAACAAGTATTGTTGTACTGGGTGGTTATGTCCCAAGCCCTACTCCATGGAAGCCATGGTTTCCATACACTGCACCTATAATGGCCAAAAATCCTAAAACACCTGTAATCAGCTTGGAAAAAATTGATCTATAATATTAGGCTATATTTTCACTGTATGCCATTGACTCTGTATGGGTTCCATTGGGGCATAAAGGAATTATTTGCATGGCTTTGACTACGACCCTGAAAATTTTGTAATAAGATTTTTTGAGTATCTGTATACTGTACACACACACACACACACACACACACACACACACACACACACACACTGCCAGCAGAAGGGTTTTTCTATCAAAACGCATTAGCACTATGCAAAAACTGAGGCAGCATCTGAACGAATCCTATACTTGGTAGACTCTACTTGGATTGAGGTAATTTTTCTATGTACGTTCATTTACTAAGCAACTTTGTGAGCATGAGAGACGTTTTTACAGCCACTTTTAGGAGCGTTTTTCACAGCTTAAAAACGCCACTCCATGTTAGCCTATGGCCTCATGCCCACCAAATCGTTTGGGAGCTGTAAGTGGCATAAGCGTTTTTAAGCACCAGACCAGCCATCGGTAAAAGGTGTTACACGTGATTTAACGAGATTTAATGAGGCTTAACGCTGTATACACAACGTTAAGCCTCGTTCTGCGTTTCTGTCTCTATTCAAAATCAATGGTTCCCTATAAAAGCCCATTGATTTGAATAGAAGTCGCACCAGAAGTTGGATCAAGATGATGCGACTTGTGTGCTGAGAATCCTAAAGGGGAACTGCGCCCTGCGCCCCCCACCCCGAAGTACCTTGTCCCCATGTTGATGAGGCCTCTTCCCGACCACCCTTGCCCGGGGGTTGTCAGGGTCTGCGGGCGGGGACTTATCGTAATCTTTAACAAGGGGGCCCCCCAGATAATGGCCCCCACCCTAGGTGAAGGAGTACGGGGTACATCGTACCCCTACCTATTCACCTACTAAAATACTTAAAAAAAAAAAAAAAAAGTGTCAAAAATAAACAAACACACTATACAGGTTTTTAAAGGTGAATGGGTAGGGTTACCCCATACTCATTCACCTAGGGTGGGGGCAAGGATCTGGTATGTGGCCTGGTATGGTCCAGGATGGGGGCCGCTCGCTCACCCCCCCTTTTCCTGACCTGCCAGGCTGCATGTTCGGATAAGGGTCTGGTATGGATCTTGGGGGGGAACCTCACGCAAAATTTCGATGGGGTCCCCTTGCAAGATTCTCAGCACACAAGTCACACCACAAGTCAGATCATCTTGATCTGACTTCTATTCAAATCAATGGGCTCCCATAGGGAACCACTGATTTTGAATAGAGACAGAGAAACGTGTCTGAAAGCTAGCATGGCTAAACGTGCATTGATGCCAATGCAAAACGCAGATAAAATCAAGTTAACGCCGCTTTTTTCCTGGCGTCAGTACTAGCTTTACAGCTCGTTTTTTAAAATGCCCGTAGGCATGAGGCCTTAAAGTGGTTTTACACCCTGTATATAGGCTTACCTGTAGGTGCTTGAAATATCTCCTAAACCTTCATGGTTTAGATGATATTTACTAAAAAGCCGAGCACCGACGACTACAATGATGTCATTGGCGCATGCGCCCTTTAGAAAGGGCACATCGTGCCCTTTCTAAAAGGGGTCATGCCGTGACTGGCGGTTCCCGTGCGCAGGAGTGACGTTGCGCGACTCCGGCCAGTCATAGAGCCGGAGTTTGCGGCTCCAGAAGGAAGAGGGGCGAAGATGGATGCTCCCTGCTAGTGGGGACAGCAGAGACATTGCGGGCTTCGGTTTCAGGTAAGTGACACATAATGGGCTACTATGCGATGCATAGTAGGCCATTACGCTTTACCTTTGCAGGGAAATAAAGAGGAAGTAAAACCCACCAGGGTTTACTTCCTCTAAGTTTTACTGAATGTATGAGGCCAGTGTACTTTGTTATTTACAGATAAAGTCTTTATACTTCATAGCTGTTGGTAAATCTAAAGAACAAAACATCAGGCTGCCACCCAGGTATGTAAATAGAATACTGTCACTATTACTTAATGAGGGGGATGATAATGAAGACGACTTAATAAAATTGTCAATATGAGTAAAATATGCGATTTGATGAAGAAAACAAAGCTCAGCGCTATTACCTATAAAAGGCAGTCCTACACAGTTGGAAAAAACAGGCTAGCTTATTAAACAGATGGTGCCACTATGAAGTCTAGATCTTTTGAAAATGGAAGCTTTTTGTAATACAGCTGCTTTTATATGTGTTTTTGCCTGTAAATATAACGTATGTGAAAATTGAGTTTTGGGTTTTCTGTGTTACCTGCACTAAGCTACACAACACAAACCATTCAAGTTAGTTGCTAACAGCCGTAAAACAAAATAATAATACCGTTATAAACGCGTGAGCTTCCGATTTCTTATTACATTATCCATTCACCACATTATGCACCAGTCCCATAAGCCATCTTGTCACCGGATGGATCATTAATCTTGCCTGACAAGGAAATATGGTGACAGCACAGTGACTGCAGACACTGGGAAAGCCATTCACATTTTTTTTTTTTATAAACTTTTTTCCCATGTTAACTGTCACTGGGTGTCATAATAACAGTTGATGGCCAAACCAATCAGTACTAACTCCAGAAATGATCTGATTAACTGTTGTGTTCCAGGGAACACTCTCCATAATTTGTGTGCAAATGTCACTTTGAAGGTTCAGTACTTTCCGGGTATAAATTCTATAACATAGCAGATGTTTAGCTATAATGCTAAAAGAAGCTGGCATTTACAGACCTGTGTCTTCAAAACTCCAGACAGGCAGGATTTAAAAAATGTATGCTGTGAAATATTATTTAAAGTGGTGGCTGGCCTTCAAGTCAACTTAAAGTAATCATTTGGAGACTGAGACATCAGTGTGCTGTCATTGCTGACTTGTTCTAAAAGTATAGGTTCTGGGACTGTCCTCCTGATTCTGGCTTTACTATCTAGAGCAGTGATGGCGAACCTTTTTGAGCCAGAGTGCCCAAACTGAAATAAATACATTGGTTTTGTGTTGCAAAGTGCCAACATGGCAATTCACGAGAGAGGGGCTGAGCGAAAGAGAGGGGTTGTGTGAGAGAGAGGGGGGTGTGAGAGAGATGCTGAGAGAGAGAGGGAACAGAGAGAGGGAGAGGGGCTGAGAGAGAGGGAGGGGGGAAAGAGAGAGAGGGGTGTGAGAGAGGTGTGAGAGAAATGCTGAGAAAGAGGAGGAACAGGGAGAGGGAGAAGGGCTGAGAAAGGGGGAGAGGGGTGTGAGACATATGCTGAGAGAGAGGGGGGGGCTGAGAAAGAGGGAGAGGGGGTGAGAGAGAGGGGACAGAGAGAGAGAGGGGTGTGAGAGAGATGCTGAGAGAGAGGGAGAGGGGCTGAGAGAGAGCGGTGTGAGAGAAATGCTGAGAGAGAGAAGGAACAGAGAGAGGGAGGGGGGACAGAGAGAGAGAGAGATGGGGGGCAGAGAGAGAGGGGGAACAGAGAAAGAGAAGGGGGACAGAGAGAGAAGAGGGACAGAGAGAGAGAGGGGTGTGAGAGAGAGGGGTGTGATAGAGATGCTGAGAGAGGGGTGAGCTCAGAGAAAGAGGGGGGACAGAAAAACAGGGGGGGCTGAAAGAGAGGGAGGGGGGCTGAGAGGAGAGAGAGAGACCTCTAGCTCTGTCCTGGACCCTTTTGTGTGCCCACAGAGATGGCTCTGCGTGCCAGCTGTGGCACGCGTGCCATAGGTTCGCCATCACTGATCTAGAGAGTCGCCAGCTCAGCTGCAGAATTGAGGTCACAGATCTGGCTATGGTGTTTACCAGGGGTGCCAGAATCACAAGACTACTGGAAAAAAAAAAATGACCTTATTTATTAAAAAGACCTCAAAGTGTCAAAATAGTCTTAATAAAGCATTAAGCTTAGAAAGTAACCAGTATTGTAGCAGTTTACCCATCTTGCATTTATTGGGTTTTACTATGTATTAGCCAAACCTGCTAAGCTTACTGCCATGTCAATCAACAGAAGAACCTGACAATTACTACTTCGCAAATATGCCTGCTCCTCCCTGCATACTCCCTAGGTAGCCTCAGTAATAACTCACATATTCATTATTAAATCCTGATACTCAGGATTGTGAAATCTTATTAAAAGCATACCTAAACCCAAGAACAAAATGTCATATTACAGCTTACTCGTTTTTAGATGTGCCTGCAATCATTTTCTTTTTTTTCATGATGCATTTAGTTTTCTTTTATCATTTTCTTTTTCACATGGTGATTTTGACAAGTCACAGAATTTCTGTAGGGTGACAACATTAACTCAACATACTTTATGGAGGAGCAGCATTGTCACCATAGGACAGGATACCTCCTCCTCTCCTTATTTCCATAACTTAAAAGGGATTGTTCTTTTAAAAATCAACAGAAAAAGCTGAGAACAATGCTGTGCTAAAGTCAGCAAAGACACACAATTGCTGTCGAGATTTCGGACAAGATCAACGCGTATTTTTTGCAGTTAATAAACAGACATAACAAAACAATTTCAATAGTATGTTTAACAGACCAAAATGTACCCAATAAGAGAAGTTCATTGGTCCATATTAAAGATAAACTAATGCAGATATAAAATATACAAATTAATGAATGTAATTAATTATTTAAGCATTAATACACCATTAATTGTATTGTTTAAAAAGGCAAGTAGTGCAAGTACCTGAATTTACCTGACATCAGTCCCTTGCAGTCCCTGAACAGCAGGGCTGAATGAGAGAAGAAACAGCACAACAAGCAAATCAGTTCATGTGCTGACAAACAGCATGCTGATAGGAAGAGAAAGCAAAGTAAAAAAAAAAAAAAAAGGAAGGTGAGCTCATCACTGTGCTGCTTCTTCTTTCATTGTGCAGTCACAGGCTGGGATGTGGCAACAAAAGAGAAAAAGCGGCACATCCAGAGATGAAGAAAAATGTGTTGGTTTATTGTAGGTTAAAGTGGAAGTAAACCCCCCTATCGTTTTCAGCCAAGGAAGCTGCCATCTTTGCCTCTGTTTAATCTTCAACTGCCACAGTGCTGCACATGTGATCCATTATGACACCAGCCATTGGATGGTTTGACTATTTGGTTGAGAGCACAGCCAATGTGCAGTTAGCATTCACGGCATGCCTTTTTTTTTTAGACTGTTAAATCGATGGGTTTACTTCCGCTTTAAGAAAAACAAAAAAAACATGACACACGAGGGATCCACGCGTTTCAGCAGACGGGTTTCACACAAAGCGCTTAATCATTGCAATGGAGCTCTTTCCCCAGCCTGGACTGGCTCTGTGACATCAGCCGACAGCGGGCTTCAGCTCACTGTCTGCTGAAACAAACTGAGTGCAGAACGAACTGCATTCCTGTGATCCACAGGCGAAGTACAGCCAAAACGAGCTTTGGCTGTACTTCTTTTACATAATTAGAATGGTAAATAAATGTCACTCTTGGGCAATTCTTGCTTCCTAGCTCAAAAATTACTATTCCACATGAGAAAAAAGTTTGTTGAATGTAATGACCAACAGGGGTGGACACTGATTGTAGGAAGGTTTTTGTGAATAAACCAATCAACCTCCCATTTGCACACATCCTTGTTACTCCACAAATGTCTTGTCATAGAGCAATTCCACCTACGAAAGGACAAACATTTTAAGCCAGCACATAAAAATGGTCCGATTTCAGTGCCCCAAAACTGTTCAGATTTCTTTTTATTTCATCTACTATTCAGTTATTGCCCAAAGAATCGGGTCTTCCAGCAGGAGGAACAGACCTGGTACTACAATCAGAAAATCTCACCATCAGAGTCCCTGATGATGTAAAAGTGGGAGGGGCTTCTAACCAACCTCTAACAATCTACAATCTAAGAACAGCAGTTTGGGGTATACCAACTCCTTTGTTTTTTAGCAAGACGCCCAGATCACATCAAACTAAATAACAATTTAGTCGTTGTACAAGAACACTAGTTTCTCTTGGGTCAACCAGAAAGTACAGATTTCCACTTTTCCTTCATTTTTAAATGTTGTTAAAAGGTCACTTTAAATGTATTCTATTTTGTTTTCAGGAAATTTCTTACAACTGCATAGCACATACCAGATTATTATTGCGGACATTTATTGATAGTATGCTAAAGCAAGGGTTCCATTTTCTAAACATTAATCTCTGATTTTGGATCTACAATTATTATTATTATTTTTAACGATTTATATAGCGCCAACAGTTTACGCAGCGCTTTACAATGTAGAGTGGGGACAGCACAATTATAGTACAGTTCAATACAGAAGGGACAGGAGGGCCCTGCTCGTGGAGGTTACATTCTAAAGGGAGGGGGTGGAGGTACAAAAGGTAATAGATACAGGGAATGATTTGATAGGGTTGTTAGGTGGGTGTGGGATAGGCTTCCCTGAATAAGTGAGTTTTCAGGGATCTCCTAAAGGTGGCCAGGTTAGGGACTGATCCGATATACTTTGGCAGGGAATTCCAGAGGATGGGAGAGGCTCTGGAGAAGTCCTGAAGACGAGCATGAGAGGAGGTAACAAGGGAGCTAGAGAGCAGGAGGTCCTGGGAGGAGTGGAGGGGACCATTTGGGCGATATCTGCAGATGAGGTTGGTGATGTAGATGGGGACAATGTTGTGGTTTGCCTTGTTTGTTGTGGTTAGAATTTTGAATTTTATACGGTGGGGTAGGGAAAGCCAGTGAAGGGATTGTCATAGAGGAGCAGCAGTCACAGATCGGTTAGTGAGGTGTATTAGTCTAGCAGCAGCAGCATTCATAAAAGACTGAAGGGCGGATAGCCTGCGTAAGGGTAGGCCATTAAAGAGAGAGTTGCAGTAGTCAAGACGGGAAATAATCAAGGAGTGAATAAGTTGCTATGTGGTGTCAGTCAGGAAGGGTCGAATTCTGGAGATGTTACGGAGGTTAAGGTGGCAGGATTTAGCCAGTGATTGGATGTGGGGACTGAAGGAGAGGTCAGAGTCAAGGATTACACCCAGTACCCTGGCATGTGTGGAGGGACCAATGGTTGTGCTGTTGATCTTAAATGGTAAAGTCATGCAGGGGCCCGGGAAGGAGGAAATATTACAAGCTCAGTTTTAGAAAGATTGAGTTTGAGAAAGTGGTGCAACATCCATACCGAGATATCATTCAGTAAGTTTGAGATCCGTGAGGAGATCGAAGAGGTGAGTTGAGGAGTGGAGAGATAGATCTGGGTGTCATCGGCGTGAGGTGGCATTGGAAGCCATGGGAGGTTATCAACTGGCCCAGGGAAGAGGTAAAGAACGAGAATCATTACAATCATTACTTTTCCTGGAAAAAATAAACCCATGTAAAGTAATAATACAAGCAGGTTACTGTTAATTCTAAGTCACTGTAATCATTTTGAGTCAAGCCTGTAAATGTTCAAGTAACACGTTTTACTTTAATTACCAATCTTAGGGCTTATTTATAAAAAGCAATTTGCAAAAAGCAAGGAAAAACAAATAGAGTGCAGGGCAATGTCAGTGCTGTTTTTTTACATTAAATTTACATCACAGCATCCACTTACATCCCAGAAGGTGAAGTCCTGCCTAGTAATAAAGCAGCATGTCAGCTCAGGGAACAGCCACAAAACATCATTGAGGCGATTAAAAAGAATCCAGGATGCACACACTAATCGTGCTATTGGATAGCAGGGACCAGAAAATGATAAGCTGTCGGCTGGAGCGAAGGGTAAAGACCGAAGAAACTGCAGCAGGGAGGCAGCGTCAAAGTAGTCTGGGCAAATGTACCTTACGCTTGACAAACGGGCACATTTGCCTGGAAAAACCCCCTTTCCTTCTCCGAGTTCCCCCGACACCACAGAAGAACTTGCCAGCTGTCTTCTTCCAAGTGCTGCCTCCCTGCAGCAGCTGCTTTGGTCCTTACCTCTTGCTCCCGCCGGCGGCTTATCATCCTCTGGTCCCTGCTGTTCAACAACACAGGTAGTGTGTGGATCCTTGATCCATTTTCATCAACCCACTGAGGTTGAGTTGCTGATCCTTAAGCCAACATGCTGCTTCATAACCAAGCTGGCCTTCACCTTCTGTAATGCAAGTGGATGCTGTTTTATTCTTAATAAAATGGAATGGTTTTACTGACATCGCCTACGCTCTGCTATTTGTTTTTTCTTGCTCTGAGGGTGGTCTTCCAAGATGGCTGTGCAGATGTTGCATCTGATGTATGGTTGACCGCCACTTCCAGCCCCATCATCCCTCCTCCTGATCTGCTCCTATCCCTGGGACAAGATCTCCATCTTATTGGACTATTCTAGCTCCTGCTGAGTACACCATTTTTTTTTTTACCTTTGTCTACATCCTACCAGTACACAGGCTAGTGCTACAACTTTTTTTTTTAATTTACAAAAATAGCAATGGTAGGCTCCAGTCAAAAAAAATTTGATTTTTTTTGTTTTTATCTCTGCGACACATTTCCAGTGTTTTATCCCTTTAAATACACTACACATACAACAACTGTTGAGGTATTAGAAATATAATTTGCTCTTGCTTTTGCGGTTTGATATAACATGGTGTTTTTCTAGCTCTGAATTTCAAAGCATGTGTTGTCAGCCCTGCCTACTTCATTTCTGATGCATTACAAAGATTGCGGGCTTCTTTGCATAGGCAGAGAGCACAGAAAGGTAAACAGCTCACAAGGTTTGTGGCAAAATCAACTTAAAAACACTTATTGAAGAGATATAGCAAAAAAATATATATTTAGCAGACCAAACGGGAGCAAAGGAGAGGTTCATGGTTAGGGTTTTACTAACAATTGAATATCAACTTCAGATATTTATCCAGACTTTGCTTTGCCAGTCCACCCCAGTCCTATTTTTACTTTCAGCTTCCTTCTTTCCATACAAACGATATAACAGGGGCTAGAATGGAAAATATTGGACCTCCCCGATATAGACATAAATACTGAACAAGTGCCAATATGTGATGTGGGTGCTAGATGACCGATGTCTTAAGCCGCCCATAAATGGTTTGAATCTCGGCCAGTTCAGTAGCAACCGGCTGAGATTCGAACCATGTATGGGCAGGCTCAATGTACCAAAGTTGATCGATCAATCAAAATGGGTACAACCAGCCTGCTGAATGTTACAAGCGATTACTCACTGTGTTCTCCCAGCAGGGATGGCTTCCCCCACTGGGAAAACACAATGGCCCCACAGGAGGGATTCTCCTGTCAACACTATCTGAGTGATGTTTGCAGAAAAAGGAATTTGTCTCCGCTGACATCCGTCGCTCCATAGACCAACTGACAGGCGGACCTGAATGGTTAGTCAGTCGGTGTGAAAGGGGCCTTATATGTAACTTAATCAGGTATGAGTAAACAGTAGCATAGTAGTAGTTTAAACAAGAAAGAAGTATTAGTATATAGAAGTACATAGAGAGTAAAGGAATCTTTTGTTCCCTATGCAAAACTGTACAGGCTTCATACACAACTGTGTATGTAAAACTTAACAGTAAACTTTTCTTTTGATTAAAGAGGACAATACACACTCCACTATTCTAATCATTCCTCCTCTACAATATAATTATATATATACAGGATGTCCAAGTGATCACCGAATAAACGTTTCCCTTGCCAATAACTTTTTACAAGGAAGCTCGGCTGACCAGTTCTTAAGCCATAAAAGTCTGCACATATGTACAGACAAGAGAGCCAGACGAGAAACCTGCTGTATTAAATCCTTTAAAGCATCAACAGTAAAACACAGCGCTCGAGAAATATCTGTCTTACTTTCAGGCAGATCATCCTCCTGGTTAGGCCTATCAGGTCATTTGACTTGATCCTTTAAATACCAATTGCTGCAACAGCTGGCTGAATAGCTGAACTGGCCAAAGAAAAAGGAAGCTTTTAATACCAATTTCAATTTCTTGTCAACAGGGTCTTTCAAGCCCTGTGTGTTATCTACTGGACAAGTTAATTTCTTGTTTAAAGGAAGAGACTGCTGCATATACGGCTAGCCTGCTCCATTTTTTAACAAACCTTTCATCCATAGGATATAAAAGGGAAAACCTTTTAGGAGGCAAAAATTCCTGTCAGGATGTTCCCAATCAGCATACACCGCCTGTTCCAACAGGGGGTGTAGCGGGAAAGTCGGTGCAACCTGAAAAGGTCTGAGAGATCCCAAAGAGGACCAGGGGGGCTCAGTCACCTCTGCAAGGGAAAATTTAAAGGAAGAACGAACCATTTCGGTCAGAGTCAGGATCAAAAGCCTCTGCGACTGAGAGGCAGACATCGCCTGGATATCTTCTTGTCTAGATTGCTCGGAAGCAGACTCATCTGCCGGGCACTCCACCGAATCCTGAGCTTTCAGCTCTTCCCCATCCTCAACCCATTCCTGCTCAAGACTAGGAGACTCCGGGGAGGGGGGGATCTGTCACGCTTCCTGCCACCATGTGGGATGGAGGCAATAATGCCGGCAATCCTGTGCTCTAACCAGGCTAGGATGAGGACAGTTCATCCTTAGTGATAAAGCATTGACTGTAGGCACAATACCAGATAAGCGCAGTGGCTCAGATTGCCCGGGAGCCTCTAGTCTTTTAGGGGATACAACATTAGGGATACGACTAGGTTCACCAGGAACTACTGATGACATAGGTGTGTGTTTCCCTATGGTGTTAGTCCCACTCCTCTTTTTGGAAGACATTCAATTTCCCTTCTAGCAAAGATACTTGGGTGTAGTTAAAACACCTCAGAAGGCAGGCCCTTTAATAGGGCTCACCAAGCCCCAATGCAACAATATTGCTAAGCACCTTTAGCCTGCCAAGCAACACCTGGTGTCTCACATGTCCTGGGTAAGGAAAAATGTAACCACTGCAAGTGTCTGTTCAGAGCCTACTCTGTGTCCCACAGCTGCCTTCTGGAAGCACCACATGCTTGGCCTTCACAGCCTAAATAAGCTGGGTGTGAGCCGGAACATTCTATGCGTGTGTGCGCACGCATGTGCGTGGTCCTGCGAGCGGGCGTGACTGCATTCGCGTACGACGCAAATATTTGTGCGCCCAGATAAAGGCTACGGTGCATGTGCAGGCGAAGCCACGTGCGCTATAGCCGCCAAACTGCTGAGCCCATTGGCGTTCTTGCGAACGCACATGTGCCATGGCGAACCAAGGCACCGTGGTGTGCCATCATACAGGTAAAAAACAGCCAGACACAAGCAAAAAGGGTACACTTTGCAAACACCCGCAGCTAGCCCAGAACTCCCCCACACACAGGTCACTGCACACAGGTGTCCAGCCTTTAGCTAGCTTGACTGATTGTTACAGGGATTGTAACACCCCATAATATTAAAATAAATGGGTTTCACTTACCCATACAGGCGCAGAGCCACTTAGAAGCTAAGGGCCCAATCTTCATCCTTTCACCACGAATTCCCGTCACTAGAACCTTCAAGGACTGGGTACCCTTTCAGATTTAGGGTCTACTCCCTTGGACCTGTACAGCACCCTGCAGGAAATGCCCTAGCACTGTAGTGCCCAGGATTTCCACTCCGCAGGATCCAGCGCCCAGAGGCCACATTACAGGCAAAACCTTGCAGGATCTTGAGTCTTCTTTGCGAGGTTCGGGTACCATTTATCCAAGCATAAAAGCATGTGTCAAATGGATCTGATCAACCAATCCCTTGATTCATTTTTGGAACCGTTTGTGGGACTAGAGACCTGGAGCTCAGAGAGCTCAAACAAACCATGCCATCCACCTTGCAGACACTGGTAAAAAACTGAAGTGCTTCCTGTATGGGAGGGGTTATATAGGGGATCAGTTCCTGTCTGAAGATCTTTGGTCTACCAGTGTCCATTCACCTAATGATGAAATATAACCCAGCAGGTAATGAATATTAGCCTGACTCTGTGTCCCATGATGTATGAAAAAGAAACTAAGACAGTGGCACGGCACAGGACAATACAGCAGAAGAGCAACAGGAAGAAAAGGACAATGCAGAAATTGCTGGGCTTGTATTTCCAAGTGTTTATTGTAAGTGGCATATGGTAATGAATGAAGGTCTGCTTCCAATATACTATTAAACGCTTTTCCTTTTATCAGTGCACTATTTTAGCTAAATTAGAAGGGTTTAGTAAAAACAATCCAGCATCAATAAATGTCCAACCACGCTTAAAAAGTCCAACCATGCTATTAACATTTTGGAGGCATACCATTGAGCCAAGAAGCAATATAACACTGAATTCGCCTTACCTTTAGACATGTTGAGAAAGCTGCTTGAAGACTGGTTGACTAGTTCTTTATCATCAACCAGGTTACCATAAAAAGCAAATGTCTGAGCTGGACGATTGCCAGAAACCAAAGAAAGTGATAAGCACTAAGCTGGAAATAATTCAGATTGTTCTCGTTTTTGTTGTTTCCGTCTAACACAGTTGGTAACATTCTCAAAATAATTTCTAAATAATGTTGGTCGGTTTCTAACATAGAACAATGATTACAAGTCACATTCATCCGGCTGGCTAATGTGAACCACATCTTTAAGGTCTTTCCCAACAATCAACTTTCTATTGTGCTGGTTATTTAAAGTACCGCAGTAAAAAAATAAAAATTTTTTTTGTATGTGCTGTCGTGCTATTCCATTGTGATCTGCCTGCTGTCTCCACTTCAAATGATAGAGATCTTTCTGTATTCCAAAAAGGTCTTTACCAGTTTGCTGTCCAGTTATCCACAATGAACCCACTGCCCTCTGAACATGTTCGTCCGATCTTTCCACATTAAAATGCTGTCATTTACTTTATCTCAACACATTTCCTATTCTGCATATCATTTTTGGCTTTCAATACATTGCAAGTATGAAAACATGTCAATCATTGCCAGATGGCAGACTAAATTACACAGTCTTCAATCACTGCATTTGAGGGATCAAACCTATCTGAGTATTGGTAATGACTAGGAACATGACTGAAAACTTAAATGCTTCAATCACCTGCAATAAATATATTTTTATGCTCCAAATCAACAGTATGGAAGCCATATGGTGAAATTCCCTAGACATGTAAAGGATGCTTAATCATGATCCTTTAAAGCTGAACATCATGCAAGCAGCCAACTAGACATTAAATGACAAGTATTTTACCTGCCACAGGATATACAATTACAAGAGGCAAGATTTGTTGTTGAGGCACAACTAACAGAGAGAACCCCAAATTCCAACACGGATCAAGCTACCTTTTACGTGGATGTTCCGATTAGGTCCACCCGCCAGTTTTTCAAGGTCCATAGTTCGTTTACATACACACGCCTACCTCCGGGTCCAATTAAATCCCCCCCCCCCGAAAAAAAAAAAAAAAAAAAAAGGGTAAACAACTACATCCGTTTCCATTTTGGCAGACCACATCAGAGGTAGCCTGATGTAAGCGCACAGCGGAGTCCGTTTACACCCAGCCACCCATAGAGCAGGTGTCTGCCCATGTCCGCTCTGCTGAAACTGAGCAGGCATGGATGTGATATCTTTGCCACTCTGCTCCGATCAGCAAGGGATCAGTTCAGAGTTTCCCAACAAAATCTACCCTGTGTGAAAGCGGCCTAAAAAGGGTCACCGCTCTTTTATTTTCTAAGCATAACTGGCAATGTAGACCGATTAGCTGCTAGAACCGGCTCTTGTTCTAGATTTCCTCTGCTGGAGAACTATCCAGGGCCGTTTTTAAGGCAGGGCAAAAGGGGCAGCTGCCCTGGGCCCCATCATTGTTGTGGGGCCCAAAATAGCTGCCTCATATTGCCAACTATACCAGTTTAAATCCCTGTGGCCCTTGAAAGTTTTAGTCCCGTGCTGTGTCCCGGTATCTCAGTGTGAACTTATGTTACTAATAGTGCCCAGCTCTGCCCAATTGCAGTGTACAGATGACACACCTGCAGACCCTGTGTTTACATGTAAATAACCTGCACTGATATAAAAATAGCGGCGGCATTAATATGTAAACAGCCACGGAGCCGCTGCATTGATATGTAAATAGAGGCGGCATTCATATGTATATGATGCCCTCCTAAGGCCATATCCACCATCACTTTTGCTGAATGCTGCCCACTGGGGAGGTAAAGGGGCATGCTTGAAAGTTCTGCCTACAACTGTGGTCATTATGCCTAACATCAGCCTGTTCTGCAAAAAGTAAGCAAATAAGGAGGTGGAACCCTTTTTCAAAATGACATGGTGCCACAGTGCTGTGAATTTTTGATGCATGTGAATATGCACATCTCAGTAGATGCATAAAGGTGTCAAACAAAGGTGTATTTGCTAAAGAGCAGAATGTTTCTGTGGTGTCAGGAAAGCAATTTTGCATGCGTTCCCAGCGCACACAATATGTGAACGTAGGCTAAATGTCTCGGTTACATTGGCGGTCAGTGTAAATCTTCTCATTACATTGAGGCTTGGTGTACAATCTCCCCTGTAGCAGAATTGACTTCTTATAAGCATCCAGCTGAACAGTCTCTGAAATTAAAATGTATTGACCACTTCTCCATGAAAATTCCCTTCAATTGCAAGATGTTGGTGGGTTTTGTTACATGAGCTGTCCATTTCAAATTATCCCCTACAAAATTTAAATGGGAATAACAGCAAGGACTTTAACTAGGGCAGTCCATAACCCTCTGTTATTTCTTTTGGCAACTTCAGCTTTTGGATAAAAGTCACATTCAAGCACACATTTATATGATGCATAATGTATAGCTGACTCGATGCCTAAAAACTGCCCAGGCCCTGAAGTAGCAAAGCAACCCAAAATCATATTTCCATTATCAAGCTTAAAAGTTGTTATGAGGTTCTTCTCAAACAAGGTCTTTGGTTTGCAACAAATATGTTCACTGTTACTGTAACCAAACTATCTTTAATTGAGCAGTCTTCTCCACCATGTTCCAGAAGGCCCGGTCTTTGCCTATATGTTCAATGACAAACTCTAGTCTTGCCCTTATGTTCTTTTTGGACAGCATTTTTCTTAACACACCTCTCTCATGTAGGTTAAATTGGTGAAATCGCTTTCCAACTATAGATGCATGCACTTTGAACTCAACTGTTGCAAGAGTTACCCGAGTACAACACAGTGAACCTTTGAGGTTCTTGAAGATGTCAACATCAAACAGTTAGCTCTTGAGTTGAATCTGCTGGGCTGGCCAGTCCTAGTTACATTTACAGTAGCTTGAAGTCTTCACCACTTGTAAATGTTACCTTAAAGTAGAATGACTGATTTCAAATCATTGGGCAATCTTTAATATCCCTTACCAGACTCAGTCATCCACCTCTTTCTTCCTGAGGGCCTTAGAGAGCTTGAAGGCACCACATATACTTCAATAGAAAACATAACATCAGACCCTAGATATCTGAGGTTTAAATAAGACAGGTTCCATCTGAATAGGAGGTTCTAATTATTGGAACCGAATTTTGAACACCCTATTCTAATTCTAGTGGTAAATGTAGGGATCTACTTATTTCTTCCATATGACAATTCTGCATTTTGATTCATTTAGATAATGGAAATGATTTCACCATATAAATGTTGTCATCTGTCCAACTTATCACCCTTATCTGCAGGCACTATTTGAACCAAGCTCTAATAGTTGTCTGTTTAAATATCATGAAAAAGTCAACAATTTCCATAGGTTGTACTTACTCATGAACAATCAATCAGTCATGTGAAAAAGTCATTAGTGGTCCAGTGGTGCAAACATCTTGAAAACACAAATGCTTGCAATTTACAGCACATTTTCCGTAGAAAGATTCACATGAAATGGAACAGTTTTACACATTTATAAGACTTTCTTCATGCAGAATATTTCAAGCTTTATACTGTGTACATCAGGATGATGCAACCTCTGCTCCAAGAAAAACAATCATATTGTATAACCTATACAAAGAATATCAGTGGCTCCATTATACACTGAAGCAAATCTAAAGCACGTGTCTGTATGTAATACAGTTATGCAGTAAATTGTTCAGCTATTTGACATCTGTATCCGAAGTCTTAAAGACCTGTCAACCACATAAGAGCAAATGAAAAATCTTCTTTGTTTAAGCAGACAGCAAATAACTAAACATATCTGTTATACCAGCTGTGTGTTTTTCAGTCACTTCTGGGAGTGTATGGATAAATTCCTTCACTAGTAGAAAGCATGCTCACTGAAATTTTAAAAGTCATTTATTGGGAACTGGAAGTATTAGGCCCCTTTCACACGAGGCGGACTCCGCTTCCACGGAGCGCGCCTCTGTCCGCCGGCTCAGCGGGAGATCTCTCCGTTGATCTCCGCTGAACCGGCGGATGACAAGTCCCTCTCTGCTCACTGAGCGGGGAGGGGCTTGCGAGCGCCGCTGGTCTCTATGGAGAGATCGGATGAAAACAGACAGTGTGTCCGTTTTCATCAGATCTCACCCGATCCGATCCGCCAGCGACGGATCTGGACGTAGAGCAAAACGTCTGCATTTGCATTTGGCGGATCGGACCGGGTCGGATGTCAGTGGACATGTCTCCGCTGACATCCGACGCTCCATAGACTAACATGGAGCGCCCGTTCAGATCCGCCGTCAAAACTGACAGGCGGATCTGAACGGTCCGTCCATGTAAAAGGGGCCTTACCCATCTGAAGGTTCACGTGTAGAGAAAGCAGCTCTGTCACTTTAAGAAAACTGAAAGCTACTGACAGCTATGCAGTGCAGGCACCCATAGGTACCTGTATCCACCGCTTGCCCAAATGCCACGTAGTCCTGATCAGGCAAAGCTCTGACACTTTCGAGTAGTGTCAGAACTTGCAACTAAGCCCCATCTAAATATTTTATTATTGGCCCATAAGTACAGTACTGTGCAAAGGTTTTAGGCAGATGTAAAAAAATGCTGTAATAGCGTTAAAAAAAAAAAAAAAAAAAAAAAAAGTAAATGAGGAGATGAGAATTCAAATCAAAATTTGGTGATTTTTTGGTTTGGAAATTTGTTGTGACCACCCTTTCCCTTCAAAACAGCATTAATTCTTCTAGGTACACTTCCACAAGGTTTTTTTAAGGAACTCGGCGGGAGGGTTGTTACAAAGATTTGGAGAACTAGCCACAAATCGTCTCTGGATGGAGGCTGCCTCATATCCTTCTGTCATATAATCCTAGACAGATTTGATGATGTTGAGATCAGGGCTCTGTGGGAGCCAAACTATAACTTCCAGGACTCCTTTAACCGCTTAAGGACCGCCCCACATACATATACTGCGGCAGGGTGGCCAAAAGCGAAAAATTACATACTTGATGGTGATTTTTTTTCCCTCCTGTCTGGGGCACGAGCGGCTGGTGACCCGCTCCCACTGTGATTGGACACAGCAGGGGCCAAATCAGCATATCTGATGTCTGCCGGGACCCGCCGAACATTCCCAAGGTAGAGAGAACGGCGGTCTGCCTATGTAAACAAGGCAGATCGCCGGTCTGTTAGGGGGAAAGATGGAGATCTTGTGTTTCTGCTAAGCAGCATATGTTTTATAGCAGAAAGTAAAAAATATTGTTATTTTTTTTCTAAATTGTCAGTCTTTTTGTTTATAGCGCAAAAAATAAAAACCGCAGAGGTGATCAAATACCCCAAAAGAAAGCTCTATTTGTGGGAAAAAACAGACAATTTTATTTGGGCACAGCGCTATGCGACCGCGTAATTGTCAGTTAAAGCAACGCAGTGCAGTATCGCAAAAAAATGGCTTGATTAGGAAGGGTGTTGAACCTTCCGGAACTGAAGAGGTTAAGCTGAAGATAGTTCTTAATTACATTGGCTGTATGTTTGGGATCATTGTGCTGCTGCAAAATAAATTTGGGGCCAATCACACGTGATGGTATAGTATGATAAATAAGTATCTGTCTGTATTTATTAGTATTAAGGACACCATTGATCCTGACCAAATTTCCAACTCCATTTGCAAAAATGTAACCCCAAACTTGCAAGGAACCTCCACCATGTTTCAATGATGCCTGAAGGCACTCACTATTATACTGCTCTCAGGCCTTTGCAGACAAACTGCCTCCTGTCACAGGTAAATATTTTACATTTTGTATCATCGGTCCAAAACATCTGCTGCCATATTTCTGCACCCCAATTTCTGTTTTCGTGCATAGTTGAGTCACTTATCCATACTGAGTCAAAAATCCATACCTCCAACATGGAAACAATTATTCCATTAGACTTCTCTGGACAGTGGATGGGTGTACCTGGGTCCCACTGGTTTCCACCAGTTCTGTGATGATGACACTGCTGAACATCTTCCAATGTCAGAGGTGAGTAAGCATGATGTGTCTTTCATCTGCTGCATTAGGTTTCCTTGGCCGACCACTGCGTAGACGGCCCTCAGCGCTGCTGTTGCTTTGCGATTCTTCAAAAGAGCTTGAACAGCGCATCTTAAAACCCCAGTCTGGTTTGAAATCTTTGCCTAGGAGACACCTTGCTGATGTGTCTTGTTGCTGTGTGACCTGTGACATGAAACGGTCTTCTACAACCTCACCTTAGTAGCAGAATTTGGCTGTTCCTTACCCAGGTTATGCCTCCTACACAGCTGTTTCTGTTTCAGTTAATGACTGTTTCAACTTACATATGAAACTGAGGATCATTGGCACCTGCTTGGTATAATTGGTTAATTATACACCTGACTTTAATCCTACAAAATCCCTGACTTTGTGCAAGTGTAATAATTAATGCTAGTTTGAAGCAAAAGGGTAGTCACTCCAAATATTGGATTTGATCAGTGGCGGCCCATCCATTAGAGGCGCCGGAGTGTCACCCCTATGCTCTATTCATGGCCGTTATTTTACAGGACACTGCCACCCCCTTTTAATGCGTCCTGCCCCTTTCAGGATGCTGGGCATGTGAATTACAGTGGCGAGGGTGTTCTTTTTAAGCACCTGATTAGAGTCGGAGGCTCTAACAGGCTTCAAAATAGGGTGGGCTCGTGGCGCAGAGCCCACCCAGGTGTTACACTGATTCTCAATCCAGCCAATCAGAAGCAGGTCTGAGACCCAAGAGTCCCAATTGGCCACCAAGGAAGAGGGAGGAAACGGAACCCGCAGCGATGCCTGTGGAGAGCAGGGGGAAGGGAAAGCCACTGTTGCCGAGCAAGGGAAGCTGCCGGTGAAGCCCGGGAGAAGGGCTTCCCACCATAGATGGGATAAGTGCAACAGACCCCACCGGACCAACTGACCGGGGTGGGTGGTAATGTTTGCTGCCCCCCCCCCCCCAAAGAAAATGGATACGATTTAGATTTTTTCTTCTGTTCACTTACTTTGTATTTTGTAAATTGATAAACAAACAATAAAAATATATTTTTTGAAAGCATTCTTACTTTACAGTATTTCTTCACACCTGTCTAAAACTTTTGCATGGACCAATAGGCATGTGTGGATAGAGGGATGGAATGGGCAAGCTTTCACTCCATGAAGAATGCCAAAGGTTTGCTTAATCAGAAGGCCCTGCCTGCGTTCCAGTGAAGCAGAGGACACTAAAAGCTTCCGCAATTAAATGGAGACATGTGTGGGTGATTCAATCCATCATTTCTCATAAAATGTGTATGTGTCATTTTCTATATTTTACGCTTCAACTTTAAGCTAGTTACAAAAAAACTGAATGTTTAAGGCTCATTATTAAAGTAAATCTCTTACAAACATGATCAACCTACAGTATACTGTATAAAGAAATGCTAATGCAAAACTACCTTTAAAATATTCAAAAATTATGTGAAAGTGATCAGGTCTAAAGATAAATGCACATGAAAAATTGGACTGCTCCTTTAAAAATAAAGCTCGTCCCACTCCTCTCACATCTCCCCGTTTACCAGTGAAGATGCTCATCACATTAAATCAGTGTTTCTCAACTCCAGTCCTCAAGGCGCCTCAACAGATCATGTTTTTAGGCTTTCCATTATTATGCACAGGTGATTTTATCAGTTTCACTGCCTTAGTAATTAACATAGCAGTTTCATTGGAGGGAAATCCTGAAAACATGACCTGTTAGGGCACCTTGAGGACTGGAGTCGAGCAACACTGCATTAGAGGACTAATGATGAGTTTTGGGAGATGGGAGGTGTTGAAGGCAAGCCTGTTTTTTGCAAGAAGTAAGGTTGAGATACTACAGTGCCTTGAAATTTTACATATTTTGTCATGTTATAACCAAAAATGTAAATTTATTTTATTGGGATTTTATGTGATAGACCAACACAAAGTGGCACATAATTGTGAAGTGGAAGGAAAATGGTTTTCAATTTTTTTTTTATAAATATCTGAAAAGTGTGGCGTGCATTTGTATTCAGCCCCCTTTACTCTGAGTCCACTTGTGTGCAATCAAAATCTCAGCTGTTCTTTGAAGTCCTCAGAGGTTTGTTAGAGAACCTTAGTGAACAAACAGCACCATGAAGGCCAAGGAACGCACCAGACAGGGCAGGGATAAAGTTGAGAAGTTTAAAGCAGGGTTAGGTTATAAAAAAATACCCCAAGCTTTGAACATCTCACTGAGCACTGTTCAATCCATCATCCAAAAATGGAAAGAGTATGGTACAACTGCAAACCTACCAAGACATGGCCGTCCACCTAAACTGACAGGCTGAGCAAGGAGAACATTATTCAGAGAAGCAGCCAAGAGGCCCATGGTAACTCTGGAGGAGCTGCAGAGATCCACATCTCAGGTGGGAGAATCTGTCCACAGGACAACTATTAGTCGTGCACTCTACATATCTGGCCTTTATGAAAGAGTGGCAAAAAGAAAGCCATTGTTGAAATAAAGCCATAAGAAGTCCCGTTTGCACTTGGCGAGAAGCCATGTGAGGGACACAGCAAACATGTGGAAGAAGGTGCTCTGGTCAGATGAGACCAAATTTGAACTTTGTGGCCTAAAAGCAAAACTAACACTGCACATCACCTTGAACACACGATCCCCACTGTGAAACATGGTGGTGGCAGCATCATGTTGTGGGGATGCTTTTCTTCAGCAGGAACAGGGCAGCTGGTCAAAGTTGATGGAAAAATGGATGGAGCCAAATACAGGGCAATCTTAGAAGAAAACTTGTTCGAGTCTGAAAAAGACTTGAAACTGGGGCAGAGGTTCACCTTCCAGCAGGATAACGACCCAAAACATACAGCCAGAGCTACAATGGAATGGTTTAGAGAAAAGCACATTCATGTGTTAGAATGGCCAAGTCCAGGCCTAAATCCAATTGAGAATCTGTGGCAAGACTTGAAAATTGCTGTTCACAGACGCTTTCCATCCAATCTTACAGAGCTGGAGCTATTTTACAAAGAAGAATGGGCAAAAAATTCACTTTAGATGTGCAAAGCTGGTAGAGACACACCCGAAAGCACTTGCAGCTGTAATTGCAGTGAAAGGTGGTTATACAAAGTATTGACTCAGGGGGCTGAATTAGAGCTGGGCGATTTTCTCCCCATTTTTTTTTTTTTGATGGACACCGCACCGGTCCTGAGGAGCTGCGGGCAGGAGTTTTTAGGCGAGGCCGCGGCTTCGGCCTAGTGCACAGTGTCCGGCCTCACGGACTAGGCCTAAGCTGCGACCTCGCCTAAAAACTCCTGCCGGCAGCACCTCAGGACCGGCGCGGTGTCAGTGCCGATCCTGGGGAAAAAAAGATTTGACCTCTCAACTCGATTCAAGATTTAAATCAATTTTTTCCTCAGCCCTAGGCTTAATACAAATGCACGCCACTGAGATTTTTATTTATAAACCATTTTGAAAACCATTTATGATATTCCTTCAACTTCACAATTATGTGCCACTTTGTGTTGGTCTATCACATAAAATCCATTTACGTTTTTGGTTGTAACAAATGACAAATGTGGAAAATTTCAAGGGGTATGAATACTTTAAAGGCATTGTATATCTTTTCTACTGATCGTTTTGATTTGCAGGTTTGTCCTGTACTTTCATTCAGCAAGACAGCAAACAAATGCAATTTCAATGCAGGATAACTATGTACAAACAAGTGATATGGAGACATCCACTGCTCCAGGATAAACCACCCAAGCTCAAACTCACAGCTGTTCCTATAGTAGAGAAACCCAGGTGCAGGCACGGCACAAGCTGATGATGCAAATTAAGGACTCTGGACGGTCGCACTCCAAAAATACAAAAGTCTTTGTCAAATGTGAATCACACAAAAATAGGTCACAGCAAAGCAGGAAAATAGCTAATGTACAAACAAGGCAAGAGCATAAAACAAAACATCTGCTCATCTGAGCCACTAACTAAACTTATGTGAGTTTCTGACTAACAGGGTAACCCCTAGTGGGTTCTCCAAAACAAATAAACACTTGAACTTTTTTAGTGTTCTGTCAGTAGTCATCCTTCTCACCCAGCAGAGTAAGAAAAAGCTCTGGAGCATCAGTCAGCTCACAAATAGAAAAACCTGTGGACAGTTGAGACCAACAATGAGGTCTGGCTACCAGGTGAGATGTGGACCCAAGAGTGGAGACTTTATCCAGCCCTAAACTCTACAAGATCTCCAACTCCAGGAATCACAATAGAACTTATTAATATGTTTTCTGCACAGATCCATCACAAACCCTAGAGCCCTCACCATGTGTAGGTAAGAAACCTAAGTGGCACATGTACACTGTTCACAACTGTGGCAGCCAGTGAGTGTCCCCTTTCCCCCCATCTTCTAAAAAAAGGAAATTGCCAAAAAATTGTAATGTTGCAAACACATATTAACACTAACATTTTCAAGGACATGACTTGGTGCATGAGAACTTTGATAAGAAAAGAGCAAAATGGGAACACTACAGGATAGTTTGACTAAATTTTCTAGGAGAAAAAAAATAAAGAAAAAGTACATGGTAGCAAGATCAATGGGGGCACTCATATTACAAACTTGATTGCACAGGGAAATAAAGTAAATTGTCATCAGAGAGGATTTCATAATGTAGGTAAGTCAACATATTGGTTGTCACCTACAACAGAGATATTATTTTGAGTAATTGAGCCTTCAGAAGCATGCTACAAAATTCCCAGAGTATAAATCTATTTATGCACCCGCAGTTTCTTATTTATTCACAGCGGTCTTCCACTTTCATCAGAAATACATTTCCTCTATACCCAGCAATGCAGAAATGAAGGGTATAAAAGGCGTCTTTTAAGAGGATCTCCCATCCTGCTACTCAGATATCCGTTTATTTTTAATCTCATTTCTTTGTCGCTGATTCAAGAAGGAAAGCAGTGTGCAATTAAACCAGTACTAAACCCAAAAAGAAGCATTTATTATATTGCAGTTTACCAATTCTTATGCTCTTTTTCTTCAATTTTCGTCTAGTAATCCAGACAGTAACTCTGTTGTTTTTTTTAACAAACTCAAGCTCTCCAGCAGAATGCATCAGTTTACATGGATGAGACAAACCACTTAACACTGCCAGGGGTGATAAAAATTATAAGCTTTTATTTATTCATGCAAAACCTTTATCCCAAAGGGAAAAAAAAATGGTTTGCTTTAACACCTTATAAAGTGTGAACTGGAGTTTGGTCTCAATTTGTTAGCTTATCTACATCTGCTAATACATTTAACACTACCTCTCTATACCCCCCCCCCCCTGAATGACAATGCTGCTGCCTGCTGTGCTCCTTCATCCAGAGTGGTGTCTTACTAAGAAAAGACAGCTGAGCGCTGGGATGGCCATACCAGTGGCACATCACATGCTCGGTCCAACGCCCGGTGGATGCAGCCCTTCTCAGATAGGGGTATCCAGTGTGGAACTGCAAAAAAAAAAAAAAAAAAAAGAAGGGGGGGTGCAAACCCCTGGTGCATTATACGAGTAAAAAGGTATTTAACAAAATAAACAGAAACCAATAAAATGCATACTCACAAAAGTACAGCATGTAATTGTGAGCATACAATGAGGTAGAAAGTGCAAGTGCTTCTAAAACCTCATATTAAGCATGTTGATGTGTTTCGGGGCGCACCCCCTATTTCAGAGCTGTGCACAGCTGTACACCGCTGTACTTTTGTGAGTATGCATTTTATTGGTTTCCTTTCATTTTAATAAATACCTTTTTACTTGGGTAAAGCCAGCCCATGTAGAGGGGCATGGCCTGACTGGGAGTGGCCGTCGGGGGCATAGACAGATGGATGCATTTAATGGGGCCCACCGGAAAGAGTAGACACTGACCGCCTAGGCTCTGAGGAAAGGGGTGCGCCCCTGAAATGCGTCAGCCGTTCAGTCGTTTGGGGTACCATCCGATCTTCCTGTCATCAGGTCCTGTTTGTTGCCAAGAAACACAGTTTGACTGATAAGAAAAAGCCTTTTTATATGCTTGTTTTGCGAGTAGTACCTTTGCTTTTTATATATTTTAATTAAAACTTTTTTTGGTAATGCACTAGGTCGGTGCGCCCTCCTTTTCTTTTTTTCTTCCAGTTTTATGAACACCAATTGTTCAGAGGAGGGCTGCAAGATCAGAGACTTTACTAAATTATAAACCAAAGAGTGGATTACACCTTTTGCTGATAGCAAAAACACCATAGCGCAGGAGATTATTGTTTTGTTTAATTGGGTAATGCACCAGGGGGTTTGCACTTCCCTTTTTTGTTTTTGGTGTCTCACTAATATAGGAGGCATGTTACTGGCCAGATCACCAGGTGAAGTAAGAGGGAAAAAGCCAAAAGAAAAGAAAACTGAAGCAGCCACCACATCTAATGGTCGGTAAGCTGCAATGTAGTACATTTTTTGTTTTGGGTTTAATACTGCTTTAAAGCGGAAGTAAACCCATCGATTTAACAGTCTAAAAAAAAAAGGCATGCTGTGAATGCTAACTGCACATAGGCTGTGCTCTCAACCAAACAGTCAAACCATCCAATGGCTGGTGTCATAACAGATCACATGTGCAGCACTGTGGCAGTTGAAGATTAAAACAGAGGCAAAGATGGCAGCTTCCTTGGCTGAAAACGATAGGAGGGTTTACTTCCACTTTAAGACTCATGCATAATCCCAATATCTGCCTGCAAGCTCAGTGATGTGCACTTTAATGACTTGTGGTTAGCACCTCTGTCATTCCATTACTAAATGTTGGTCCCGTATAAGTCTATAAGCAACTCTCCAGCACTTCGAGACACCATCGCTGGACAAGGGTCTTGGTTGTGGACTGCAGCATAAATTAATAGGTCAAGAACAAACTTTAGGCCTGCTGGTTCCCCTTGAAGCAGACCCCCACCCTATACTTAAAGTGTTTTATTGTAAAGAAAAAACAAATTATAGGCTATTATTGTAAGAATACTAACCTCAATGCCATGAAAAGGTGTCCATCAATGTAAAACAGCTTTCCTTTTTAAGGTTCGTGTAATGCCGCGTACACACGAAGGGACTATCCCGCGGGATTATCCGCTGGACCGAAGTCCAGCGGATAATCCCCTCGTGTGTGGGCGCCGGCGGACTTTTTTTGGCCAAAGTACGGCGGACTAAAGTTTCAGGTTTTGTTTTCAAATTATCCGCTGGACTTGGCAGTCCAGCGGATAATCCGGTCGTGTGTAGTATGGTCCGGCGGACCAAAAAGGACGCATGCTCAGTAGCAAGTATTTTTCTAGTATTTTTCGTTTTCTAGTCCCGTCGTACGTGCTGTACGTCATCGCGTGAACCGTCGGACTTTTTGCGTGATCGTGTGTGGTCAAGTCCGTTCGCTTTTTAGTCCAACGTACCCAGCTGGAAAGTCCAGCGGATTGTCCGCTGGACTTAGGTCCGCCGGGAAAAGTCCGTACGTGTGTACGAGGCATTAGCGTTTCTATTTGCTCGCATATATTATATTATATATATAATTATTATACACGGTTTATATAGCGCCAACTGTTTACGCAGTGCTTTACAATGTATAGGGGGACAACACAATTACAGTACAGTTCAATACAAAAGGTACAGGAGGGCCCTGCTCATAGAGCTTACATTCTAAAGGGAGGGGGTGGTGGCATATATATGGCAGAAGCACCAAAAAGTACACCAACTAATTCATCTGTGCGAAGGAAAATTTTCTGAGTTTTAGTTTTTAGTACAAAGACTAAGCAGAAAATTGTGAGCTGAAGACAGAGAACCTTCTTGACCTTCAAGGTAAGTGTTCACATAGATCAAAACAATTGTTTTTTTTCCCAGCGAGAAAGACATCTTTTTCGAAGTTTCTATCTCAGTAATGACATGCACAACACAACTGAACAACCTGAGAAAAAGATTTCAGCGTTATCGTGGATGTCTTTTAAAATAAATCAAAACTTGCAATAAAAGACATTATTTATCCAAGTCAAGTTGGGATTAGCTTTGGAATAAATATATCTGTATAGCAGATGGTTGTTTCTGCCCTGCCTATATTTTCCAACAAATCTGTTCTAGTGCTAAATCAATCTTTTTTTTACCTTGTCCTTTCTGACCTTTACATACTACCCAATATGTTAACCCACTATTCTTTACATGTAAAACCTACAGAGTCGTCATATTTTGACAGATAAGGAATTTTTTTTACATATAAATAGCCATGTGGAGTACAGGGGGGGAATAGAAATCATGGCTGACTCTGCAAGAAGTTAGATACTGGACTGCCAGGACTGCAGTCTATACATTTTGCTCACTCACAAAATTTGCGGTTAGAGAAAAGCATCAGCGTAATTAAGATTTGGTCATACATGAAAATATGTTCTATATCTGGCCACATAATTCTAGCAAAAAATGGTTACATCCACTGATGTATGGACAGTCTAAGATATATCAGTTATAAAAGTATATGAACCCAGGGCCATTTCCTTTTAGAACTGTAGAGATCCCTTCTAGAAAAAGCATACAAAAGGTTCTCACTATACTCTTTGCCAACTCAAAAAGACTTGAAAAAGTGTTTTGGTCTTTGTAAATGGGCAAAATCCCAAAGGAGCAATTTAAAAGTAATACGAAATCTGATTAATTAACACGGGTTACAGCACTTTGCTATGCAACACCTCTAAGTGCACTTCATACCTACAGCAACACCCCCTTTCCTTTCCCACACAGTGAAATATTCACTTTAAGCTATTATTAAATATCAATTCAAGCCAATGTTAAAATATCAGTGATGCTTAGCAAATTGTATTATCTGCAGTAAGTGGTAACAGCCAGCAAAAAATCTATTATTGCCCATCCCACTGCATCACATAAATATATATACACACACACACACACACACACACACACACACACACACAATATTACCAAAAGTTTTGGGATGCTTGCCTCTACACGCACATGAACTTTAATGGCATCTCAGTCTTAGTCCGTAGGGTTCAATATGGAGTTGAGTAAGGCTGTCCACAAGGATTAGGAGTGTCTATGGGAATGTTTGACCATTCTTCCAGAAGCACATTTGCGAGGTCAGGCACCCATGTGGATAAGAAGGCCTGGCTTGCAGTCTTCGCTCTAATTAACCCCAAAGGTGTTCTATTGGGGTGCAGGCCAGTCAAGTTCCTACACCCCAAACTTGCTCATCCAGGACTTTATGGACCTTTCTTTGTGCACTGGTCCAAATCATTTAGTGGAGGAGGGATTATGGTGTGGGTTTGTTTTTCAGGGGTTGGGCTAAGCCCCTTAGTTCCAGAGAAGGGAACTCTTATGGAATCAACATACCAAGACATTTTGGACAAATTCATGCTCCCAACTTTGTGGGAACAGTTTGGGGATAGTCTCTTCCTGTTCCAACATGACTGAGCACCAGTGCACAGAGTAAGGTCTATAAAGACATGATGATAGGGTCTCTATGCAATGTAAGAGCCTCTCCTGATGGGCTTTTGTTTGCATCAAGTGGGTTTTGTACTTCCATACAAGCCGAAGGGAATGCCAAATATCTGCTTGAAACAAGTCAGGAGGTCAACTCCAGGTCAAAAGCACCTGTCAAAATTCTACATGAAAATAACACAGTGTTGCCATTAAGCATCACTTAATGCTGCCAATACATTGAATGAATCCCCAGGACCTTCATTGATGATGCCAATAAGCCTGACTTACCATGCATATCAGTATTATTATTATACACGATTTATATAGCGCCAACAGTTTGCGCTTTACAATGTAGCAGCGCTTTACAATGTAGTGGGCGGACAGCACAATTACAATACAGAAGGATGAGGAGGGCTTTTACATTGTACAGGAGTACTCTTACATTGTCTCCTGCACATCATAGACATGTTACAAATCTATGAAAAAGGGCAGTGCATTTTGTTTACTTTCAGCACCATGAAAAAAGTATCCCATCGAAAAAAAAAAGGAAGGATCGTTGGCTACGATTTTGCACACCATTATTCCAGGAACTAAAAGAAAAAAAACTGTAAGGTGGTAAAATGCAGAAAATGCCCACAAGAGTGACAATGCTTTTTGTATCTAAAAGAAAAATCAGCTAAAGTGACAAACTAGACAAAAAAGCTGAAAGCACTTAAAATAATAGGTAACCTGATTGAATAATTCTGCCTCAGAAACAGAATCTCAGCAGTGGTTCTGCTTATAGCAGAAATAAAATAGCACACTGTGCTTCTTTGATACATTCCACTCTGACAAAGAGTAGCAAGCTCCCTCATGCTGTCTTGCAATCGTACCTGAAAATCAAAAAGTGTGGACACATTCAGATCCAGTGGCACACACTTGGCAGCTACGCGAGTAGAATACAAGCTGTAAACTCTAAAGCTCTTCAAAAATTACATGTAAAGTCAAAAGAGTAATTAGACATTTCAGAAAGGATTTCGTGCTCTACTCATATGGGCTAGAAGTGAACCCGTCATAGAAAGAACAACTCAATTACTACCATGTAGCAGGCCTTCGGAATTTGGCGACTGTAGGAAACTCTGGGGAAAGAGCTAGGTCTGCGTACTTTAAACACCAGTGTCTGTTGTACTGGGAATGTAGAACACAAGCCAGTAAGTTCACAAGGAGGGCAGTATGACCAGCATTCTAAATCACAGGGAATGGTTTAGGGAATCCACTAAAATGGTTGGATCTGTTGATTGATTGATTTTGCTTCCGTCAACCCTTGTTTTAACTGCCAGATATTACATTATTCACATTTCACAAAAAAAAATAATGCAGGAAAGAGGCAAATATCTGGCTATACCATCGCCAAGTGCAGCAATAATAATAATAATAATAAAGTAGGTACACAACAGACCCTGTTGGGACATCATTGCTTGCCACCAGGAGCCTCTGTAACCAAAACCTACTAGGGGAGTGCAGCATGGACTCCAGGTTTGGTTGCACACACTGTAAATATAATATTTCCTACCTCAGTACAATGGTAAGTAATGTGCACATTAAATCTAATCTGTAACTGTGTGGCCAAGTTAGCAGCTATTCACTTCATACACTATCCATAACCCCCCCCATAGACCTGGCTCGCTGAGCCAGACACCCTGGAGGTTCTACACTCAAAGTGGACCTCGGTCCATCAGTAGTCTCTGAATTTTCATTGTGTGTACCTTAACTTCTTTATTAAAATAGCAAACATGGTATATTTACCTGCTCTGTGCAGTGGTATTGCACAGAGTGGCCCCGATTCTCCTCTTCTGGGGTCCCTGGTGGCGAACTTGGCTCCTCCTCTTCTTCTTCTGGACTACCATAGCCAGTCGCTGGCTATGGGGAGAGCGTAGTCTGCGAGCACCCGACCTGTGTGACTATGGAGCCGCGCTCCATAGACTTACACAGAGGTACTTAGGCCCGCCCCCACTTCCTCTTCAGTGCATCTGATAGACAGCACATATAAGGCAGGCATATATAAGGAATATGAAATGTTGGGTTTACATACGCTTTAAACTCTTAGCAGCCAGTGCATTTACCTTTTCAGAAGACAGTCTCCAGCACATGTTTAATAACACCTTTGTGCTCAGAGCGTGTGCATTAACCCCTTTCCAGACAGTTTTTGCCTATTAGTTTTATCGCCACGACTAACGTTTACAGCCATACTCCCCTTCCCCCGAATTCCTTCCCTGCACATACTGGTTACTGTCATACCAAATGCACTCTTGCACATACTGACCCCAAGGTTATCCTCCGCACTCCTCTCCTGCCCAAAATGCCTGCCGTCATATGCCCCTTCCCCCGAATTTCTTTCTGGCACCTACTGCCTGCTGTCATGCCCCCTGTACTACTTTCTGCACATATTGTCTGCTGACATACCCTCCACGCTCCTCTCCTGAAAAAACGCAGCATGCCAAGATACCTCTTTAGCATTGCTTGTTATGTCCCCAATCTTTCCAGTTTATGAATGGACACACTTTTGCTAGTATAGCCAAAAACACATGTCTACGAAGGGCCACAGTAACCAATCAATCTCCAGCTTTCATCAGTTCATGGTAGAAAGGAAAGTCGTGATTACATTCTATACTTTGCAAGGTGCTCATATAGTACAACGTAGACACACTTGCGAGCAATGATTTTTAACTTGTATGACAGCACTAAATTGATGCAAGCTGGAATCTGTCGGGTTTCTCAGAGTAAATACATGTCTTTGCCCTCTGTATTGTGAAACAGCACCTAGCAAATTTTTTTCATTAATATTATAATTACAGGGCAGACATTACTTCATAAAATCCTCATGTTTACCATTTTTACCTGCTTCCGATTCCCTTAAATTACACTGTTGAGGAGATTTAGTCTGTATCTAACCACATGACACTAAAAATAACACCCGTAATTGTAAAACCAGCTACAACAATAGCAAAATCCTAGTAACAGCTAAGATAACACTGAACTAAAATAAGTGTGTTTGACGCACTCTTGCTACCCTTTTTAAATCAATGTGCTATTTAATATTTTAACATCTTAACCTCGGATATGATTAGTCCCTGCCCGTGCCTGGACTGTCACTGTAGAAACAAGAGTAAACCAACAGAAGGCTCGGCTACGGCTGGCAGAGATTTAATACTTGGCAACAGAGGGGAAGAAATTCTTATTTAGATCTGCCAGAAATGCTGTGATCAAATGGACCACAAGATATTACACATGGAAAAATTTATTTTTATGAAAGGTAAATGCATGATACTAGGAAACAAGAATAATGTAAACGCTAATTTTAAATTAAAAAAAATCAAATATATTAAAGTAGAAATATAGGCAATCCCCCCCCCCCCCTTATTTATTTTGGATATTATTTGGATTATTTGGGATTTTATTTTGAACCGCCCCCTTTTGCCATCTATGTCACGTTGGGTAGACTTCCCTTCACTTTCTATCTCATAGCCAGAAAGTGATAGGAAATTCCTGAAAGGTAAAGTATTCTTTAAACGTACCCTTCGAGTTTAAGCAGAAATTGAAAAAAATAAATAAATATCCCGTTTCTGAATTAATAATTATGAATATTTTTATTAAAAAACAAACCTCCTCCAAGCCTGCTTTGTTCTGAACCATGAGCCCTGCGTATCTTTCTCTGCTCCATAGACTCGGACACCATCTTTAAATAAGCCTCATCATCAATAAGCCTCATCATTAACAGGTCTCCCCTTCCTGGATTAAAATATATGCAAATCCAATCACTAATATCTCATATAAGCGCTGATATGCTAATGTAATTTAAAGTAATTCTCAATATTGAGATGTCGTGGCATCTCCTGAATACCGTGTTTCCATCCAAAGGCCGCTATGTCACTACAGACCTCCGTGATAGAACCCAAGAATGCAGCAGGGGATTTGACAACCAACAAAACTGGTGGTATTGGACATCAGCAGTGGTCATAGGGAACAAAGATTACCCACCAGACTAATCTTTTACAGGCTGCTTTTGGTTTCATTTCTAAGCTGTAGAGCATGGTTGGTCAAAATGTGGCCCTCCAGCTGTTGTGAAACTACAAGCCCCATCATGCTTCTGCTTTTGGGAATCATGCTTGTACTTGTCAGCCTTGCAATGCCTCATGGGACTTGTAGTTCCACAACAGCTGGAGGGCCACAGGTTGAGCACCCATGCTGTAGAGACAGGGTTGCTTTAAATCGTAAAATACATTCTAATGATAGAGATGTGCCATAGATTGGTAATGCTCTTAGGTTCTCTGAGACAGAATCATATGCCATAACCACTCAGTGCAAAGTGTTTCTGAAAATTATTTTAAAATGTTGGCAATTACAGGCTTTGTAGCATCCTTTCTAGTTAGTCTATGTGTCCGGAAGTCACAACAATTTAATCTCCTTCCACAAGCAGGGAGCACATTTCTTCCTCTTATTGCCAGCTGTGCACCATGCCTGTAATTTAATGAATTCCATTTCATTTATTTTCCTTTTATTGTGTTACCATGTTTAAAACATTGCAGCACAGCATTTTTTTTGTTAGGATTCCATTTTAGATGACCCATGCATAGCCTAGTATACATTTTCTGCCTACAGGAAATCAAATAACCTGCTTAATGGCGACTGAAGCTGCCTAATGAAGATGATTACATTATTAAGAAGCTTTAAGATTATTTTCATCTGATAGGTAAGAATGCTGCTTGTATGAGCACATCAAGTCATCTGGTTCGACTCTAGCAAGATCTTTCAATTGAATAACCCCAGACTGAAAATAACTACTTTGTCTGGAAACAGGGATACACAAAGCTCTACGCTTCATTTGCTCTGTAAACAACAGAAATTTGAAAAGAAGTTTAGGCATGTGTGCACGTACGTAGAACCTGCACACCCACAAAGAAGTGATCTCAGTATAAAAAGGATCTGATGGGCCATCCCACCAAAGGCTGTATTTTAATCTCAAATTATTAACAGGTCACTTCCCGTTATAACCCAACTTTTGGATCACTCAGATCCCCTAAATCCAGTGATGAAGAGGATCCTTGAAACCTGCAGACCTTTTTAAAAGTTGTTAGTACTCCAATGGAACAGATAACGCTACAACACTACAATGTAGGCACATAACTTTAATGTCCTCTCCAGCATTCAAGGTGTCCTTTCCAGCTTGGTGCTCTTGATGATCTTTTGACAAAACTAGTAGGGCAGAGATGGAACACACACCAATACACATAAGAAATCCTACCACGGCCATCTTGGGATCTGGAATACGAGTTGTTTATATTATATGAAGTGCTCGGTTGCCATCTCTTCATTGTAATTGCATTTACCACAATAAACTGGTGTTTTAAATCGGGATTACACTAAGGAGAGAGTGTGTCTTTTTGTGATGTCCTACTGAGTATACTCACAGCGATTCATTAGAACACAGCAGTACCATCCTTTGACATGTGCTTTTGAGGAAAGCTAGACATCTTGTAAATACACTAGCGCTGGTTGACCAATCTTAATTGGGGGGGGGGGGGGGGGGGGGTCATAGGATTCTGGTAAGCCTCCCTCTGTTGCACACGAGGTGATGTGTGGTTTATCATTGAGAAGTTTGGTGGCATTTGTTATCCACATCTGCCATTTCCCTTGTAATCGAAGAATCACTAAATTCACAGTTTTTGGCTTCACATTTGGATTTAGTGGCTTTATTTTTTTTTCATTTGTAGTGACACATAATAGTTTGATATATTTGCATTGCACATACTGTTTAATTTATCTTAGCACTGCACTATTGTTTTGTGATGTTTATTATGCTATGTATTATGGTATTGTGCCAACTGCTATGTTTTTAACATCCAATACTTTTTTTAGTTCTTATTTAATGGTCCTTTCCAGCTTGCCTTCACCCACACATTTCTATTGGCCCATTTCTCGGATGAGCAGCCTTTCAGGTCAAACCACGTGCATTAGAGGTGTGGTAAAAGCTAGCAAGAAAAAAGGTAAAAATTTGAATGTTCAAGGATTCAAGGAAGTTGGGACATTGAAGGAGGAGTCTAAACAGGTTTTCTATTAGATCTCAATTTCTGTCAGTTACTTTATTTGTGATATTTTCCCACACTTCCTGTCCTGGTGACCCCCATGGGGTAAGAGGGGGGTGTAAAAATAACGGAGACAAAAGAGCAAAGACTTTTAACCCTGGAAGTTTTTAAACCTTCCTCACTTTATTAAAAATATGTTCCTGTTGAAAAATTTCTACAAGTTCCTGTCCTGACTAATAGGAACTCAAACAGCAATGAAGACTTGACAGAAGTTTTAACCCTTGCTCACTTTTTCCAAAACATACGTTTTTGCCTTTCTGCTGGGCTTTGAGTCATCTTGTGGATCAGAATGATATCTAGCATAAAGATAGTGAACTTCTCTTCAGGAATCATAGAGACTAGGCTAGAGTAGTTTAGCTTTTTTATTGACTCTTAAAGAGTAAAAAAAAGTTTCCCTTTAACCTTTAAAAAGCAGAGATAGTAAAAAAGAAGAAAAAAAAAATTTAATCAATTTGCCATCTGGTCAAGGACCTTAAAGTTTTTTTTTCAGGGAGCGCTGAGAAGGCCTTTGACTGCACAGACTGGCAGTTTCTAAAATTTACTTTATCCTACTTGTGCTTGGGATCTCATATAATGTAGTGAATCAGCTCCCTATTCCCCTCCCTAGGCAGCAGTTTGCAATAATGTGACCTGATGGGAGTACTTTGTTCTATTGCATGGTGGTGACCAGGGATACTCTCCTCTCTCAACTTCGTCTTGACACTTCGTCTTGACACTCAAATCACTGCTCTGCATCATTAGAATAAACCAGAATATAAAGGGCTTTTTATCTCTCTCAGCTCATCATAAAGTAGCAGCCTACACAGATTTATTTTATTTTTTTATCTCTAATCCAGGAGTAGCCCCTTCAATCTTCATTTCTTCAAATAAGGGGATTTATCAAACAATTAAATTACTCCAAATCGGAGAACCTCAACATTTCTCTTGCTCAAACTCATCTTGAAGCTATAAAGGATTCCTGACGCTTTTCTCTGTTAACAATCCCTAAAAGCCTATCCAACCTCTGCAGATTAAAACAGAGCTTTACATTTATCTATAATTATTTGCTGGTGCCCTCAACTAGACTCTAAGCAATGGGTCCAGGTTGAACATGAATCCACTCCTCTAGCTTTTTTTCCATGCCTACCTTGGCATTCTTCCCAACTACTTAAAGCTGACCCAGCATAGGATCCACTAACCTCACACCTCTTGTAACCCCAGTGATGGACAGACAGGGACCATAACCATTCTAAAATAACTTATGGAAACCAATAAGTTCCAAATCCTTTTTTTTTTTTTTTTCTTACTGCACAAAAATGGCTGACCTAAGAAGAAAGCCAGAACCTCAGATTTTCCAACGTTGAATGTTTGGTCACTTTAAAAGCATTCTAATGTGGTGGTTTTGAGGTTTCACTGGTATTCTTGAAAAATCATGCTTTTCCAATTATTTTCATGTACAGATTACTTCAATTCAAGTTTTTAAGCTATATCAGTTTCCAATTTCTCTATATTTTTGATAAAGATATACTGTTATTTTAGTATTGCTGATATGCAAGTTTAAAATATCAAGTCTACATGGAGGTTCTAAGTCAACTTCCAAAGTTTTGCAACTAGATTCACAAAGAGTCCTTTTACATAATAGAACTATTAGGAGAGGTTCATATTTATGCCCGGTGATGCATGGCTTTTGCGTTACTGCATAATATACACAGGTATACCGTATGTATATTGCATTGTTCTTTCATTCATTCAGAATGGCAGCTGAACATACAAATGTGGACAATCTGTGCCTTGTGGAGCACGCATTGGAATTTTTTTTTAGATTGGTCATAACTTGCATTGCGGGGTGGTGACAGCCCACTTAAAATGAATGTGGCTAATGTGCATTAACGCATCATAACAATGCCAATCCAGCTCAAACAAAAATTTACAAATGCTAAACTAATGGTTTCCATTCTATGAGAACACTTGATACATTGCAGCTTATAAGTCCTTGGTGTGGTGGCTGCATTGTTCATGCTTCTTTTGCTTTATTTTTACCTGGTAATCCTGCAAATAAAACACACTTCCCATCCCTGGGTGGCTACACCCCCTCTCCATTTATCTAGGGAGGGAGTTATGATCGTCACCCTAGACTGCTCTCCTGATATGGACCATACACCTGTCCATATCTCTTCATCTCCTTTACATGGGGGGCAGGGCATGGGTAGTTTACAGAAGGATGCTAGAAAATAAAAAATATTCTTCAGTGCATCTCACGAGAAGTGACAAGGACACTGCATTTCTGGCAAGATCATCACATATTTTCTGTATTTGCTGATTTGTAAAAATGTTCTCTTTTTTCAAGTTAAGATTGAATGCAGCCAGTACATCTAAAGACTGTGAGCTGCAATATATTGCATTTTTGTTCTTGGGTTTAAATCGCCTTTAGAGTTGCAGAAACAAAATAGTTGTGCAATGTCCTGCTAAGCCTGCTGTCCCCAACTAGGTCCTAGCTCTTCCAAAAATTTTGCTTTGCACTTGGAGAAAGCACATTACCTGTGGTTACAACTCCCAGACGGAGCAATAGGAGTTCATGCAAGGTTCAGAATGCGCTGATGTTATGTAAGGTGGTCAGGCAGTTAGACAGTTACAGGTCTCTTAAAATGGTGTCCTGATACCATCATACTCAACATTTCTGCCGCAACCAAGCTTCAACGCATTGCTAAAGTAACATCCAACTCCTGCCAAACTGTTTTTTTTCTTGGACAGAGTGGTTAGGGCTAATGTTTCGGACAGGATTTTATTGTACTGTGTCCTTACAGAGATTTCCCTCAACTTCATGTTGGAACTAAAAAAATAGATGCAGTTATGCTTTTAGCAGACACATTTACAAAATACATTAAAACTGCCATTACTGGAAATGCTGGATCTACTTTGTTTACTATCCCCTTCAAGGCATTGTTTTATATGCTGCTGTATGTGCTATATTGTAGACATACAGTATATCAAAAATACCATCATTCACCATTTCGCAGTCCGGAAGAAAAAGGTGCTTCTTAATAATGACAATAACCTAAAAATGCAATAGTTCAAACTCAGTTACGAAAAGCAGCACTTTGCTTTGAACCAGTTGGAATCCTGTATGCACACTGTGCTTTGTTTCCTGCATTTGACTGCAGCCTGAATAATAGATACATTTTAATAGTGAGGAGAGGATTCTAATAACAGTGCTTTATTACCCATTTGATGCTTGTTTCCTCTTTTTAATATAAATAGGAATTCCTGGACTAAGGTATGCCTGTTACTTCTTACCCCACTCCAGCACTATTCCATGGCTAGTATATTGCCAGTATTCACCTATACTTGGTTCTGAGGATGAAGGATTTCTTTATGAAAAAAAAAAAAAAGATCACAATCTTTTCATGTGACAACACTGAAGTAATTACAATTTGCTACAATGTAAAGTAGCGAGTGTACAGCTTGTATAACAGTGTAAATTTGCTGTCCCCTCAAAATAACTCAACACAGCCATTAATGTCTAAACCGCTGACAACAAAAGTGAGTACATCCTTAAGTCAAAATTTCCAAACTGGGCCCAATTAGCCATTTTCCCTCCCTGCTGTCGTCATGTGACTCATTAGTGTTACAAGGTCTTAGGTGTGAATGGGAAAGCATGTGTGTTAAATTTGGTGTCATCGCTCTCACTCTCTCATACTGGTCACTGGAAGTTCATGACACCTCATGGCAGCAAACTCTGAGGATCTGAAAAAAAAGAATTGTTGCTCTACATAAAGATGGCCTAGGCTATAATAAGATTGCCAAGACCCTGAAACTGAGCTGCAGCACGGTGTCCATGATCATACAGCGGTTTAACAGGACAGGTTCCACTCAGAACAAGCTTAGCCATGGTCGACCAAAGAAGTTGAGTGCATGTGCTCAGCGTCATATCCAGAGGTTGTCTTCGGGAAATAGACGTATGAGTGCTGCCAGCATTGCTGCAGAGGTTGAAGGGGTGGGGGGGGGGTCAGCCTGTCAGTGCTCAGACCATACGCTGCACACTGCATCAAGTTGGTCTGTCGTCCCATCTTTAGAAGGAAGCCTCTTCTAAAGATGATGCACAAGAAAGCCCGCAAACAGTTTGCTGAAGACAAGCAGACTAAGGACATGGATTAACGGAACCATGTCCTGTGGTCTGATGAGACCCAAATAAACTTATTTGGTTCAGATGGTGTCAGGTGTGAGGAGTACAAAGACAAGTGTGCCTACAGTCAAACATGGTGGTGGGAGTGTTATGGTCTGGGGCTGCATGAGTGCTGCCGGCACTGGGGAGCTACAGTTCATTGAGGGAACCATGAATGCAGACATGTACTGTGACATACTGAAGCAGAGCATGATCCCCCGCCCTTCAGAGACTGGGCCGCAGGGCAGTATTCCAACATGATAATGACCCCAAACACACCTCCAAGTTGACCACTGCCTTGCTTAGGAAGTTGAGGGCAAAGGTGATGGACTGGCCAAGCATGTCTCCAGACCTAAACCCTATTGAGCATCTGTGGGGCATCCTCAAACGGAAGGTGGAGGAGCGCAAGGTCTCCAACATCCACCAGCTCCGTGATGTCGTCATGGAGTAGTGGGAAAGGACTCCAGTGGCAACCTGTGAAGCTCTGGTGAACTCCACGCCCAAGAGGGTTAAGGCAGTGCTGGAAAATAATGGTGGCCACACAAAATATTGACACTTTGGGTCCAATTTGGACATTTTCCCTTAGGGGTGTACTCACTTTTATTGCCAGCGGTTTAGACATTAATGGCTGTGTGTTGAGTTATTTTGAGGGTACAGCAAATTTACACTGTTATACAAGCTGTACACTCACTACTTTACATTGTAGCAAAGTATCATTGTGAAGGGTGTACTCCCTTTTGTGATAGATAGAGATATATATATATATATATATATATATATATATATATATATATATATATATATATATAGATATAGATATATATATATAGATATATATATAGATATATATATATATATATATATATATATATATATATATATATATATATATATATATACACATATATACATATATATATATATATATATATATATATATATATATACATACATATATTTACACACACACACACACACACACACACACACACACACACACACACACACACTTTGGCAAATTATTTTTATTGATTTAACACATAGCGTTACAAAACAGTGTGCGAGTCAAACAATACGCAGTCATAAGGTACAAAAATAGAAAATATGTACAGCCAGACAACTCAAAAACAATCTTGCTTACATAGGGATTATACATCACGAATGGTAAATCAAAAACCTTGATGATGTAGAGCACAAAAAGATAGCCATGTCTAACTTCCTAGCAGTGTGCACCTTTTTGCCCCACCACAATTGAAGGTGCTTATAGGTAGGATATCCCACGCACAGTGGACTTTTTTTTTAGTCGCTATGTTGACTTAGCATACCTTGTCCTGCCGTGCCGTAATCCACTGAAATAATCAGGTTTCAGCTTTCACCAGCTTAGTTTAGTAAAAATGATATAAGGCCCTTTTTGGCTGCTGTTGGATGCTGCCCTTTGTGACATGCTCATTGTTCTAGTAATTAAACTCTCCCTACAAAACTGTATAAGATATTATACATAAGGTATAATATATTAAGGTATTATATATAAGGTATATTAGATAAATAACTAAATGAACATGGTATGAGAGAAAGTGATAAAGTCTGTATGTTAGTCCAATTCTTGCCTCCCGGTTATTTACCACAGGTTATACCCTTTCCAAGTTTCCAAGCCGCTACCCAATCCCCAGTCCCAGGATGAGATATCCATGGAATTATTACTTTTAGTGAGTGCACATTACAAATTCTGAAACAAACTACTTGAATTGTTCTGTTGCACAATGGCCTTGTAGCTTGTAGGGGCTCTTAAACATGTTATAAAATGTTATATTGAATAGAACACAAAAAAGAGTACATACCATCTCTGTTCCTAGGTTTAGTCACCTGTAAATTGTTGAAAACCAAGTACATACTATTGAAATCGAAAAAATGTGCAGGTTAAGCTTAATTAAAAATATACATGCAGATCCTATCCTGTACTGCAGTGTTGTCATCTAGTGTTGGCACTACATCTGCTTTACACCAATATTGAGGCTAAGAAAATGTGAGTTCTTGCAGGCTAAAAATATTTTCTATTTTTGGTTTAAGCTTCTAAAGCATTCTTGGATGTATGCCATCTGGGCCAGGTGCTTTCAGGCCTGCTATCTTTACCTAATCGTTTTTACGTTCTTCCTGTGTTTGCCAGGAGCTGGATGAATTTATTAAAAAAAAAAAAAAAAAAGGTATCTGTAATAAACCAATAAATATGTATTTAAAAAAAGTGTCATAGATGACAACGGTCTCACGACAATTCAGCTTTGCATTTTCTTCCTGTTTTGACTATTAATAATCTTTGTCAGATGTGTGATTAACATAAAACTAGATTTTAAAACCTTTTTTTTCCTATTTATCACTGTAAATGAGTAATATTCAAAACATTATTGAAAGAAAATACTTTTGCAGTAGGGATGTTTGGAAAATAGATTATTCAGTGAAAATGAAGATCACTGGCTGCTGCCTTAGCCAATGATGAGTGAGAGTCCCCAGAGAGCAGAGGTTCTTGTGCACATTGCTGGATCGAGATGGAGCTTAGGTAAGTATTAAGGGGGCTGCTGCACAGAGAAGGTTTTTTACCTTTATGCATCGAATGCATGAAGGTAAAAAATCTGGAGAATTTAGAACCACTTTAATTCCGACCCCACATAAGCCACGCATGGTCTTTTTACAAGGAAACTCCCCTTACTGTAGAGTCTAATTTAGGCCTCAAATCTAAACATTACCCTCAGTGGCTTTATATCTATACAAATTGTAATTGCTTGAAAGGTGATGCCATTGCAATAAGCAGACAAACCCCCTTTTTGGCGATAGATTCTAAGTTGGATAGGCATGGGATACTTGCCATGATCTACTAACCCCAAAGTAATCTATTCTCCTTAAACCAACCATCTCTACCCTACTTAACTTTAAGAGTATATTACTAATAAATGGGAGATTTTAATATTGCTCTAGACCCCACTCTTGGACTCTTCATCTGGATAAACATTGATACCATACAAAACAATTAAGCTCTATCAAGCAGCAACTTCTTATGGTCTAACCGGATAACACTTGCAGGGTCTTGCATCCACATTATATGGATTATAATCTATACCTATAATATATTTAAAAAAAAAGGAAGGAAGAATCCTCCATCCTTTCTCCAACTAGTATACATCTGCTGCATTTTCCAGGAGTTGGAGATTACAATTCAATTGTTTTTCACCTTCAACATTACTATTGTGGTTGTAGCAGCATTTGGCACAAAGCTGGTGACAACTTCATAGACAAGAATTCTCACCTGACAAAACATTTCACAACCTCCTAAGATATGCAAATGGTCACAATATGAAGCAGGATTCATATTTCTGTATTTAAAGTGCCACATCTGTGTATATGAGGCTTGAAGGTTTGTTCACACCAACATCCGCATTGTGATGCGGCCACTGGTGTGTACTGTGGCAATCACAGTGCCGATATGCTGATTACAGCACATTACATAATCACTTTTTTTCAGCTTAGTTGGAATGTCACAAAATTGCAGCACGTTGCAATGCAGTTTTGTGGGTCACGCAATGCTGAGGTGCAAAAAAATTGTGCAAGTCCTACTTTTTTTTCAGAGCACAGCACTGCAGCGCTGATTGATGTCAGTGATTGCTTACCTGATATCTTCTCCCATGCTGTGGAATATCCCAGTGATATCCGCATTGCTCTCGAACTATACAATCCTCATTGGTCAGCACATAGATCCACAATGATTGTATAGTTCTAGCATGGATTTTGCACAATTGATATTTTTCTATGAAAAGAGCTGTCCACCCCAAGGTTATAGACGCTATTATGTTCTTAGCAATATAGCAATGGACAGTGCATTTAACGGAAAACCATAATATGTCCACATCCACACCAAACTAACTCATGGTTCTCTGGTGCCAAGTCCCTGAACCCACAAGTGCTGCTGGCAGTCCGCGAAAACCCAGAAATGGGGTTTTAATTTGAATAAATCTATATAATATGATCAGAGCCTTCTACAGCGTTATGGAAAACAAATCTTCTATATTTTGACTTTCGGTAAACCTTCTTGACCCACCATCTTAAATGGATTTTTTTTTAAACTGCATCTTATATGAGATTTAACACACACATATATGGATGGGAAAGCATGTGTGAATGGCAGCTTTTTTTTTCGTATGAAAATACACAGCCTGTGTGTTGTGGAGTTGCCCTTAGCAGAATAAAATTAGTCTTTCTAAGATTAGGAATCCTACTTGAGCCCTTGCCCATACTATTTTGGAAATCAAATTACAAACAAGACTTAGCTACTGTCATTGTTTCCCAAGAGATTACTATGCAGATATTACTTAGTGGCATTGGGTACTGCACACAACATACTTCTACAGGTCAGTTAGCTGCACTAACTGAATACACCTCATATTTTTTGGGGAATAAATATGGGAAAGCAGATCACCGTCATATACTTGGGTGCTTACAAAATAAATTGTGGTGAACACATAATGCAATCTCATTATGAAATATTACACAGGTCTTCTGATTGTGAATGGGGCCTGCTTCATAAAAGAAAAATTGCAACTAGAACACAAAATTCTGAAAAATCAAGAGACGCCATAACCTTACTCATCCAGTTTACAATGACATTTGCTCTCCAATAGGTCCCCTGCCCTGCTTATACACACCTACCAGTGCTTCATAACTGCTCCTTTAATCTCTGCAGGCATCCACAATGCCCCATATTTCTAAATATGGAAGAGCGTGTAACATAGTCCCTCTTCCATATTTGGAAATATGGGGCATTGTGGATGCCTGCAGAGATTAAAGGAGCAGTTATGAAGCACTGGTAGGTGTGTATAAGCAGGGCAGGGGACCTATTGGAGAGGAACTGTCATTGTAAACTGGATGAGTAAGGTGATGGAGTCTCTTGATTTTTTTTGAATTTTGTGGTGTAGTGGTTGGCACTCTCACCTAGCAGTAAGGGTTGCTGGTTCAAATCCCAACCACGACACTAACTGCCTGGAGTTTGCATGTTCTCCGTGTGCCTGCGTGGGTTTCCTCCAGGTACTCCGGTTTCCTCCCACAATCCAAAGACATGCAGGTAGGTTAATTGGCTTGTGTCCAAAAATTGGCCCTAGTATATGAATGGGGACCTTGGATTGTGGGCTCCTTGAGGGTAGGGACAGATGTGAGTGTGCAATATACAGGGATAGGGACAATTGTAGACACTCACTCAGGTTGAACTGGATGGACTGATGTCTTTATTCAACCTTACTAACTATGAAACTATGTGACAGTGATTGGGTCTTGCAGCAAATTGCTAGCAAGAGTACGATCACATGACCTGGGAAGCGACATCACTGCTCCCGCAGGTTACCAACACCAGCCATTCCAGTGCCAACTATGGGAGGAAGAAAGAGCTGTGAGGGATTCCTGGTATAGGGAGTATAGAGGCATTAAGAGAGGTCCTTTGCAAGGACACTGTCACTTTGCCCTTAATGAGCAAGGCAACAGTACATTTTTAGATTTTATAAAATTAAAATGGGGCACATTAACCACTTTCAGACCGGACCAATTTGCAGCCAAAAGGACCAGGCCCCTTTTTGCGATTCGGCACTGCGTCGCTTTAACTGACAATTGCGCGGTCGTGCGACGTTGCTCCCAAACAAAATTGACGTCCTTTTTTTCCCACAAATAGAGCTTTTTTTGGTGGTATTTGATCGCCCCTGCGGTTTTTATTTTTTGTGCTATAAACCAAAAAGAGCAACAATTTTGAAAAAAAAACGCATTCTTTTTTATTTTTTGCTATAATAAATATCCCCCAAAAACATATAAAAAATTTTTTTTTTACTCAGTTTAGGCCGATACATATTCTTCTACATATTTTTGGTTAAAAAAAAAAAAAATTCGCATTAAGCGATTGATTGGTTTGCGCAGAAGTTACAGCGTTTACAAGATAGGGATAGTTTTATAGCATTTTTATTAATAATTATTTTTTTTTTTTTAGTAATGGCGGCGATCAGCGATTTTTATTGTGACTGCGACATTATGGCGGACACAACGGACATTTGACACATTTTTGGGACCATTGTCATTTATACAGCAATCAATGCTATTTAAATGCATTGATTCCTGTATAAATGACACTGGCAGTGAAGGGGTTAACCACTAGGGGGCAGTGTAGGGGTTAAGTGTGCCTAGGGGGTGTGTTTCTTACTGCGGGGGGGGGGTGTGGCCGTCAGCTAGTGAATGCTGATCTCTGCTCCAATCACAGGGAGCAGAGATCGGCGTCACTAGTTGCTAGGCAGAACGGGGAGTTGCTGTTTATTTCCGCATCTCTCCGTTCAGCCTTCCCGTGAGACGATTGCGGGTGTCCCCGCGGCGATCGAGTCCGCGGGACCAGCGACCGGCCTCACTGGGGTCCCGACCCGCGCGCCCGATGGCACGGCAGTGGACGTATATATACGCCCTTATGCCTGTCCGTGCCATTCTGCCGACGTATAACGTTGTGCGCCGGTCGGGAAGCGGTTAAATTTAAACTACAGGCAGATAAAAACCATCATCATTTAATCCAATTACAGATTTACTGAAGACCACTCCATTTTTACATGCAACTGGCAAAAGCCATACACAATACAGTACCTGCAGGAAAGCTGCACACATGCAGTCAAATCATTAGTAACCCTCAAGTAAGGTACTTCTGCAGTCCAAATTAAAAGTAGAAAAAAGAAACTGGAAGTGTACATGCCTATAGAGGCATACTGATTGCTTTTACCCTGCATGGTTGTCCTTTACTGCGTAACAGTGTAGCAGGCAAATGCATTGTTTGCTTTGCTCTTGTCCATCATTTGCCATTATAGTTTTATTGGAACCTGAGACTGATGAAGGTTGCAGTGCTGCACACCAGTATTATCAGATTGACATTTGTGTACACATTAGTTTAGCTGCTTGAGATGGCCATTTTCTTCACAAATTCCACATCAGCAGAGAAGCAATAACCAGATTTACAGCCTTTCTTCACAGTAATACATAATGGGCACAATGCATACTGAAACACATTCGAAGTTAAAAGAGAACCACAAAATGCAAAATTCAATAACAACAAAAGCCATAAGAATAGCTGCTTGCCTATTTCTAGATTGGGTTTTTGGATGCACTGTTTGGAAGAAAAGATAATGATCCATAGCAGATCTCAGCCTACTATAAACTTAAATGTCTTGAATGTTATTAATGCATTCGTATTGTAAGATATGTGAACTAAGCCAAAAGCAGATGTACCAAAACTCAATAATGCCCATTAGTATAGCAGCAGGCAATCTGTACGTACTGGAGTGTAAAACTCATAGATACGTAGACAGTATGTAGATATTTAAATCAAAGGCAAGGCAAATGTTAAAGTGCTGGGTTTTGCTTTTCTTGAAGCTCATCTTGAAAAAGGAGAATCTACTTTTGTAAATGAGATTATATATATATATATATATATATATATATATATATATATATATATACACACATACATACATACACACACACACACACTTTATTATATCTTTTCATCTAACAACACTGATGAAATGACACTTTGCTACAAAGTAGTGAGTATACAGCTTGTATAACAGTGTACATTTGCTGTCCCCTCAAAATAACTCAACACACAGCCATTGATGTCTAAACCACTGGCAACAAAGTGAGTACACCCCTAAGAGAAAATGTCCAAATTGGGTCCAATTAGCCATTTTCCCTCCCCGATTTCATGTGACTTGTTAGTGTTACAAGGTCTCAGGTGTGAATGGGGAGCAGGTGTGTTAAATTTGGTGTCATCGCTCTCTCACTCTCTCATACTGGTCACTGGAAGTTGAACATGGCCCCTCATGGCAGAGAGCTCTCTGACGATCTGAAAAAAAAGAATTGTTGCTCTACATAAAGATGGCCTAGGCCAGTGATGGCAAACCTTGGCACCCCAGATGTTTTGGAACTACATTTTCCATGATGCTCATGCACTCTGCAGTGTAGTTGAGCTTTATGGGAAATGTAGTTCCAAAACATCTGGAGTTCCAAGGATCGCCATCACTGGCCTAGGCTATAAGAAGATTGCCAAGACCCTGAAACTGAGCTGCAGCACGGTGGCTAAGACCATACAGTGGTTTAACAGGACAGGTTCCACTCAGAACAGGCCCCTTTTAAAGATGATGCACAAGAAATCCAGAAAACAGTTTGTTGAAGACAAGCAGACTAAAACATGAATTACTAGAACTATGTCCTGTGGTCTGATGAGACCAATATAAAAACTTATTTGGTTCAGATGGTGTCAAGCGTGTGTGGCGGCAACCAGATGAGGAGTACAAAGACAAGCATGCCTACAGTCAAGCATGGTGGTGGGAGTGTCATGGTCTGGGGCTGCATGAGTGCTGCCAGCACTGGGAGCTACAATTCATTGAGGGAACCATGAATGCAAACATGTACTGTGACATACTGGCCAAGCATGATTCCAGATCTAAACCCTATTGAGTATATGTGGGGCATCCTCAAACGGATGGTGGAGGAGCGCAAGGTCTCCAACATCCACCAGCTCCGTGAGGTCATCATGGAGGAGTGAAAGAGGACTTCAGTGGCAATCTGTGAACTCCATGCCCAAGAGGGTTAAGGCAGTGCTGTAAAATAATGGTGGCCACACAAAATAGACACTTTGGGCCCAATTTGGACATTTTTACTTTTGTTGCCAGGGGTTTAGACATTAAATGGCTGTGTGTTGAGTTATTTTTAGGGGACAGCAAATTTACGCTGTTATACAAGCTGTACACTCACTACTTTACATTCTAGCAAAGTGTAATTTCTTCAGTGTTGTCACATAATAATGACAACAATGAGAGGGGTGTACTCACTTTTGTGAGATACTGATAGATATATCCATCTATCTATTGTAAGTGTACTGTCTGCCCTCATCTCTCTCTCTCTCTCTCTCTCTCTCTCTCTCTCACACACACACACATAATTTCACCAAAAGTATTGGGACGCTTGACTTAACATGTAAATTAACTTTAATGGCATCCCAGTCTTAGTCCATAGGGTTCAATAATGAGTTGGCCCACCCTTTACAGCTATAACAGCTTCAACTCTTCTGGGAAGGCTGTCCACAAGGTTTAGGAGTGTGTCTATGGGAAAGTTTGACCATTCTTCCAGAGGCGCATTTGTGAGGTCAGGCACTGATGTGGACGATAAGGCCTGGCTCGCAGTCTCCGCTCTAATTTATCCCAAAGGTGTTCTCTTGGGTTGAGGTCAAGACTCTGCAGGCCAGTCAAAGTTCCTCCACCCCAAACTCACTCATCCATGTCTTTATGGACCTTGTTTTTGCACGTGTGTGCAGTCATGTTGGAACAGGAAGGGGCCATGCCCAAACTGTTCCCACAATGTTGGGAGCATGAAATTGTCGGAAATGTCTTAAGAGCTCCCTTCACTGGAACTAAGGGGCCTAGCCCAACCCCACACCATAATCCCTCTTCCACCAAATGATTTGGACCAGTGGACAAGGTTCATAAAAAGACATGGATGAGAGAGTTTGGGGTGGAGGCTATCCTTCCACCTCAAGGCCAGCACTTCGTTGCTTCTCAGTTGCTCCCCCCCCCCCCTTCGCAGTTTTTTGTTCACTATGGATTGTGGGAAGCTCTTCCTGGAGGTTCCACAGGCTGGTGTTATAGTTATCCAGGTATACGCGATAACCTTTGTTCAGCAGTGGGTGAGCCAGGTCCCATACAATTTTTCCAGTTGTGCCCATTTAGGCTGGGCACTCAGGGGGCTGGAGCTGGGAATTTCTTCCTTCATATATGCGGAATGCATAAAGATATCCCGTGACTCTCTTGCAAAACGTATAAAATTTTACTCTGTATCTGGCCCTTTTGCTAGGAATATATTATTTTATTCCTAGCCGGCCTGAAAAGGGTACCAGGGACTCGTCTACACATATATGCTGATCGGGGATATAGAAAAAAATAAATAAATAAATAAATTATGAGTGGATGAATTTTACAGAAATTTATCATAATTTGGATGATTTCGGGGAGGGCACTGGGTGCTGTCGCTGAAGTGGAGGAAGCGCATAATCATCTCATATCGGGACCTGGACATTACGGCAGAAAAAAAATGGGCATGTGGTGGATTGGGTTGGTGGACCAGTAAGCATGTCCTTAATTTTTTTTTGTAAGCCCCAGGTTTATAGTGAGGCCCATAAACAATTTGAACTCCTCCAGAGTCAAATCTCTGCACTCAAAACGGACAGGCATATGATGATTGGGGGTTGTTTGCAATATGCTGCTGGGCATATAGATTGGTCTGGTCCATGATTAATTGCAGCAAAGTGTCAGGCAAAAATAGATAAAAACAATCAATTTCTGTGAAATATGGGGTATTGGCCTGCACACCTGGCTGTGCGGTGAAAGGGGGAATACTTGCCTATCCCGAGTCAGAAGGCAGCATTGTTGGGTTGGCAAGAGCACCTGCGAGGTATGTAGCGGCCCTGGCTCTTGGGGGACGTGACACTTCAGTGCTGGTAGTTGGGGGATTTGAAGTTTCTGTGCTGGTACTTGGGCATGATGCGGCAGCACTGGTACTGGGCATTTGTTCTCGGGGTCCATCGCTGGCGGCAGCGCTTGTACTGGGCCTGGGAATTTGATCCTGGGGTTCATTGCTGGCGGCTGCCTGGTTTCCAGAGCACCAAGCCCTTTTAAAAAAGGGACCCATTCTTCCTCTGATGTATTTGCCGATCCACTACTATTGATCGGTTCAAATGCTGAATTTGATTCAGAATCGGAATTGTCATTGTAATCTGATGAGAACACCCCACTGCTCTCATCAGTCATGGAGAGGATCTGGAACGCCTCCTCACTGCCATAAATTTTTTTGGATATTTTGCTGATGGGCTGTGCGACGGGTGGCAGGTGATGGTCACCGATGGGCTGTGTGACGGGTGGCAGATGGGTGGTAGGTGACATTCACGGATAGTTGACAGGCGACGTTCACTGATGGCATTATCTTATGGTGACCGGTGCACTTTATGGGACTGATAGGTGACAGATGAGAATCACGGATGGGTCACTGACGGGTGACTGATGAGTGACAGGCAATGGTCACTGATGGATGACAGGTGAACCGCTGACCTGTCACTGATGGCAGTCTCTGATGGTGACAGGTGCACTTGTATAAGCACTGATGTGGTGACTGTTGGGCGACAGGGGCAATTGGGGGGGGTAGGGGCGATGTGACAAGTTCTCTGGTTCTCTTTATTGTGTGGCGTTTGTGCAGTAAACTACAACGCACAGGATTGGTAATTCACTGGTCCCTGGCTCTTCTCTCCGCACACTGGAAACAGTGTGTGAGGAGGGAAGAGCAAGTAGCAGCTAGTTACCGGTCTGTGTTTACATTTTATGATCGGCTGTGCTCAACATTGTGATCAACATGGGGACAAGGTGCTTTGGGGTGGGGGGGGGGGGGAGTAGGCTCCCCCTGCCTCAAAGCACCCACCTCCCCCTTTCCTGACCTGCCGGGCTGTGTGCTCAGATATGGGTCTGGAATGGATTTTGTCAGATACATTGCAGACTTCAAGTCGCAGGGCAAAGTCGTATCCACAGTCATACAACTGTCTTGTCAAAATCATGGCCGCGAAATCACGGCAAAAAATCGCGTGACTTTGAAGTCGCACAAGTGTGAAAGGGGACTAAGACAATATCACGACGCATCCTCAGTATTCTTATGACAAAGTTCTGGCACAGAGTCACAACAAATTAAACAGGGACAGAACCAGATTTCCATCAATGGAGCCAGCAGGCACCTAACCTTTACCATCCAAAGCAACATTTCTCTAGATGTAAATAAAGTGAAACAATCAGCGCTACCTGGTTTCCTAAAACAAAACTAAATCAGTGACCTGAATACTAAAACATTCACAAATCTCAATAATATTAATTTAAATAATATAAATGAATAAAATATGAAATATGAAATCTAAAAATATGAAATAAGTGCTGTACACCTATCAGTGATTCACTACACCAAACAAATAGAAAATTGCATATATAAATGGTGCAGCGCTATTCTCATACAATCCACTCCACTGTGCATACAATTTATCACACTAAATTAATCTGTGACTTTATAAAACAAAAATTGAAAAGTACAATAAACATATAATCAAAGTCTTTATAATGTGTATTAATACACCGCTGTGCTCCTCAACAAGCTTCTCATACAAAGCAAGCGTTTTACCACCAGGTGAATTGTGCTCTCACTTCACTCCTATTAATCACAGGCTTATCTTTCTTACAACTCCAGCCAATCCCTCAGGGATGGATATCTCCTCTCTCATCCTTGGATATGGTTTTCCTCTCTCAAAAGCCTTTCACATGGACCACATGAAATAGAAAGGCAACTGCCTAGTGCTCTCTGTATAAATCATTTATTAAAATACCCCCATAAAATTGCACTTACAAGAAGTTAAATAAAAAAACAGCATTTCTTCTTAATATCTCGCTCGTGAGCTCTCCACACCACTCATGCTCTCAGGGATCACGTAACGATTCAGGGCTGGGGTCCTTCCTCCTATACACGTGTCGCCAATAGGATAGCTTTTTCAGCAGAATGGAGCAGCCCAATCACCCCAGCTATTTTATCAGTTATCATCATGGCAATGTAACTGGCATCTCCTCTGAATTACTGAACTTATGTGTACCCGCCCACCTCATCTGGGTGACGGAACCTACATATACTACTCTCATCAATCCTAAAGCAGAGTACACACTGACAGTAAGAACCGGACGGTTTTTGGTCATTGTGTACAGCAGTCTGTCCAACAGAAGTCGCTCAACCGGCTTTTGCCAGAGGGCCATGCTGGAAAACCAGCATTCACTCATTGATCAGCGTATTCTGGCTGGGGGGAGGGTTGAACGGGAGGTGGGAGTCCCCCCCCCCTTCAGAATACAATAGCATAGCGGGGGAGATCGCAGCACCAACATTGCTTGTGTTGGTACAGTGATCTGTCAATTTTTTTGTTCAACCCGAAAGAAAAAAAATCGTGTAGTTTGTACTTGGCTTAACAGACAGCACTATACACAGATACATTCCATTTTTAATACTGAAGAACATTGGCATTTACTCTGTCTGTCATAGCTAGCACGGAAGCAGATTTATGTTTTTCCCTAGTGAGAATTCAGAGTTAAGAAACACATGATCACATGTGATATTGGGTTTGGAAAAAAAGACTGAAAAAAAAACAAAAAACGTTGCTTAGAGATTTATTGACTGCAGTTTAATACTCAATTTTCAGGAATGCTTAGTGTAATGTTGCACAAGCTCTAATCCTCAAGACACACATAAGCTTGGATGTCAAACATATCTCACATCCCAGGAGTATTTATGACAGTTAGAATTCATTCATAGTACTCCTCTGCAACAAACTCAAAGTAGCTGACTTGTTACAGATTTCAGTCTCACTGTAGGATACAATGGCAATTTTTTTAATTCAAACCCAAGGCCAGAAATATATCACACCTCGATATCGGTTCACGAGGCCACCTTTCAGTGATAGTCAAGACACAAGAGTGGGAAGGGAGAGGCCAGAGCGGATGATCATGGAAGTTAGTCACTATTTTCATATCAGAGTGCCCTGGTACTGAAGATGATGTGGGAATATTAGTAGAATAGCAACCAGGAAAGCAGGAACTTGGGGTTGCCTGCTGTCCAGTGTAAGTGAGAATGTAATTTTATATTCCTAACCACAGCTTTGCTTTAAAATAGTACTTGTTGATAATACATTTTCCCATTGATTACCCAAACCTTTTCCTATGAACAATTAAAATAAAGCACATCGATACACTGACCTGGTCCTGGATCACATGGAAGCAAATAGGTCTGCAGGTAAAGTGTATTAAAAACTGAAAATAAATATTCATAAAAATGACCTCCACTAATGTTCTACTTCTACTTCCAGAGCTATTCTTTGTTCCTACTTCTTTTCTTCAATCTCAATTTTTTCTTCTAGTCCTAGAGTAACAATGTTCCTTGAGCAGCTACCTAAACAGAAACAGCACTGTCACTCTTAAGATTTTCCCTGTGAACTGAAAGCCAACACGATGATGCACAGTTCCAAAACATGAACAGATTGGGAGTTCACAAGGAAGGCATGGGATTGTCCATGTCACTGGAGGAAGATGTGCTTCTGTGTATATGGCAAGAGTGTAGAAAGTAGAATTGGCAGAGAGGTGTGAGGTGGACAGGCATGGTGTACGTACTTCTAAAACTGAAAAAGTTAAGTATTGGAGTTTATGGAAAAGAAATATTCAGTGCAGACACTAGAGACTTGGCCTAACAAGTGAGGTGAGAACACGTTACTGGAGAAGGGGTTGAATTTAAAAGAAAGTTTCCATGCGCCTACTAGGGCCATTGTGTAATAGACAAAGGAATTTTTAAGGGAAAGGATTACCTAAAAAGAAAAAAGTCCATATATGTCTATTCTGGACATTGCCTAATAGGCAAAGGGAAAACTTATGTGAAGGTTGAAATATATTTCAAATCAACATACTTCTCAAAATGTCTGGTATCTCATGCTAGGTGAGCATACTTTCTTGGACAGACATCAAATTGTGTATGCCATGTGTACCACCATCGGCCTGCTTTCCATGATTCAAAACAATGGCTGGCTTTGACAGAGGCAAGATAAGCTCTCAAACAAAACCATGACATAGCAGGTCTACCAAAATATGCTGTCTAGACCTATTATTACCAACATTTCATATAACAAAGTATATAGTTAAAAAATATCTTCTATATAAATCCTTAAAGCCTTTGTTAACCCCCCCACAAAAAAAGAAAAAAAGCAGATCTTGTTCCCTTAAAGCATGTTATACAGCACAGTGCTTGTGCTGTGTAATTTGCCCCCCTTTAACACCTAAAAAAACATGGCTGATCCTGCCTGGTTATACCTTCCCCCTTGTAAACTGACCATGTGTATTATGGCTGCTGAGCCCTGACACTGTGGTCAGTTTACGTGCCTCTGTCATCCGCAGCCCTGCTCTTTTGCCTGTGTCCTCTCCTCTGTCCTCTTCCCCCCCCCTGTCGGCTCGTGTCAGCGCCCACCCCCTCTGCTCCTGCTCCTTTCATATTTAATGTAAAATGCTTCAATCCCCTCTGTATTGTAACAATAAGTTCCCCTCTGTCTGTGTTATCAGTACAGATAAGCATATTTATTAAATAACACATCGACTCCCTGATCATGTGACTTCTCGGCTCTCTCTCTCCTCTCCTGCCATCATCAGCGACAGTCAAGAAACCATAAAATGGTTGTTAAGCCACTTCTATAAAATGCTCCCATCCCCTCTGTAATATAACAAGAAGTGCCCCTGTGCCTGTGTTATATAATAAATAAGCTTATCTATACTGATAACACATAAGCTCCCAGCCCTCAGGTGCCTCTCTCCTCTGCCCGGCTGACAGTTCAAGTGGGCGGGGTCGAGCACTGCCGCCGATGATAGCAGGAGAGGAGAGGAGAGGAGTCACATGATCAGGGAGTCGATGTGTTATATAATAAATATGCTTTTCTGTACTGATAACACAGGCACAGGGGAACTTATTGTTACAATACAGAAGGGATGGAAGCATTTTACATTAAATATGAAAGGAGCAGGAGCAGAGGGGGTGGGCGCTGACACGAGCAGACAGGCAGGGAGGGGGAGGAAGACAGAGGAGAGGACACAGGCAAAAGAGCAGGGCTGCGGATGACAGAGGCACGTAAACTGACCACAATGTCAGGGCTCAGCAGCCATAATACACATGGTCAGCTTACAAGGGGGAAGGTATAACCAGGCAGGATCAGCCATGTTTTTTTAGGTGTTAAAGGGGGGCAAATTACACAGCACAAGCACTGTGCTGTATAACATGCTTTAAGGGAACAAGATCTGCTTTTCTTTTTTTTTTGTGGGGGGGGGGGGTTAACAAACGCTTTAAGGATATATATATAGAATATCTGTAGAGAAAAGTGGACCAAAATCCATCCCGAGATGTGTACAAACCTGGTAAGGAACATCTTACCTCTGTAAGTAAGTACCAAGTCATGTTTTTGTTGGGAATCAAATACTTACATTTTACTTACTGAACTGCAACTCAATTTATAAACATTTGTATCATGTGGTTGTTTTTTTTTTTTGGATGATATTCTGTCTCTATCATTTAAAATACACCTATGATAAAAATTATAGACCCTTCATTTCTTTAGAAGTGGGCAAACTTACAAAATCTGTAGGGGGGGGGGGGGTCAAAAAATTATTTTTCCCCAATGTATATCTTCCTTTTTTGCTTAGAGCGGCACTACAAGTATAAGCAGGTCACCGAGAGGAGTCAACCAGGTCTATATCCTTTCTGTGAAGCACAGTGGATCTCTACTGGTTTTGATGTTTTTGTTGGTGAATCAACATTGATGGCAAGATGAATGCAGCATTTTATCAGAAAATATTAAAGGAAAATAAGCATCCATCAGCTCAGCAGTTGCACATGGACCATAACCCTGCTCGACAGCCAAAATAATTTACAAGACCTAGAGGCTTTTTGCTGAGAAGAGTGGCCTCCTTTACATCATAAAAAAGTAAAAGGGCCTTATTCACAACTATCACAGAAGACTGCAAGTCGTCATAAAAAGTAATGGGTGCAATACACAATATTAAGAACGAAGAGCATGCAAACTTTGAAAAAATTACAAATTCTGCCATGGGTATGTAAACTTACAAGCACATCCGTACATATGGAACTGAGAACTAGAGGTAAATCTTGTGACAGACACAAAGAGCCGTCAATGCAGAACATGGCTTGATAAGCGAGGCCTTAAATTGTGTTTAGGCAAGCAGGTATTGCTGCTCTTTCCTGTATAATCCGTCACTGGACAGACAGGTGAAAATGTTCAGGCCTGCTTTACTGTTTATACTGAGTAAGGACAGACAAAGTGTGAATTAACTTCAGCCAGACACAAAGGAATTCGGCAGTAGCCCAAACAATTTTACAGACACTGAAGTGTGAAGAATATCAAAATGCCCGCTTTTAAATGGAAAGATAGTTTTAGATGTTATATGCTGCCTTATTTCAATTTGTTAAATGCAAACGCTCACTTTATCAAGCAACAACAAAAAGAAGAAGTCTAGGTGTTTTTGGTGCATGATTTTTTTCCAATTTCTATAGACTTTTAATGTCATTTTTTTGCTCTACATACACACACTTACGGGAAATAATTAGATAAATCCCTTGCTAATACGACTTTTAAAAACATCACAGAGCTAAAGCAGAATGCAGCCAGGTGCTGAGACATAATACACCCACGCCAGCTAACAACTAATTGGGATCTGACAGACTGGTATTAAAAAAAAAAACAAAAAAAAATAAAACACACACAGCAAAAAAAGTGAAATAATTAGATTTTTTTTCTTGTTTGGAATCTAAGCATTTATTTCCTCTGTGAAGATTAAGCGAAATATCATTTCTGATTTATTGGTCACCACGACCCTTATTTTTCTAAAAGTAGATCAGCAGGCAAACATTTAAAAAGCATAGACCAGTGAAATGTCACTAGGATAACTACATAAAATCGAACTTAATCTGAAATTCACACAATCTCATAAGCATACAAGAGAAATCCTAACCGGAGTGACATACAGATTGTGATTGGTGGATCTGCAATGGATACCAGAATGGGAACAATTCACACAGACTGTTCTCAGAGAATAATCTAGCCATGTATGGGCAGCCTATTACTTTATGTTTTGTATACCAAAGACCACAAATGAATCATTGTCTAGCCTTATAAGGGATTTTGAAACCAATTCAGCATAGCATTTATTCCATGGTTATAATTTGTACTTTTGAAAAATCATCTTTCCTTCATCTTCTAAGGAACAGTCTTATGACTGCTTTGGGACGGTTCTTGGTTTGTAATTAGACACTTTGTGAACCTTTTTTGTTTTAATTTTAGTAATAATTAACATAATCTACATTAGTCAATGTAAGAAAACAAGCATTGTCCATGACAAGAGAATCTTATTTTTATGTGAGAAGTCTCTAAATTACACTTGCAATTGGCAGAGATTAGATATGGTTACGCATGGTAAATGAAAAGTATCCAAAACTGGATTCTGACTTCCATATTGAGTGACTATTACATGGACATACAGAGGTTTATTTACTAAAGCTAGAGAGGGCAAAATTAGTCAGCTTCCAGGTTTCTTTGCCAAAGCTTAATTGAACAAGGTTAGAAGCTGATTGGTTCCTATGCAGAATTTTGCAATGCTAATTTTGCCCTCTCTCGCTTTAATAAATAAACCCCTTCGGGTTCATGCACACTGGCCTACAAAAAATAAATAGAAGCAAACTGGGCGTTGGCGTTTAGGAGCATTTAGCGCTTTTTTTGTGCCAGAAAAATGCTCTCAAAAACACAAGGGTTTTTTTTCTGCCTCTAAATGCGGAGCTTTGAAGAAAAAGCCTCTAGACAATCTAATGTTCATGGACATATAGAGAACATTAGCTGCTTCTAGAGGCGTAAAAAAATAAATAAAAAAAAAAAATAAAAATAAAATGCTAATGCCTCTAGAAGCAGCATTTATTTATTATTTTAAGCCAGTGTGCATGGACCCTTAAGCTGGTCAATGGTCATATACTGAGCAAACGTCAGCCAGTTCCTGATGAACTGTAAAAAAATTCACCGCCCGCACCGGTGTCCCTGGTAAATCGGGTTTCCCTGGGGGCACCCGATGAAGAGGAGGGGTCTTGAGCACTGGCAGGGGACCCCAGAAGAGGAGGATCAGGGGTGCTCTGTGCAAAAAACTATTGCATAGAGAGGGTAAGTATGGGCATGTTTTTTTTTGATAAAAATAACAAAAAAGGAAAGAAGATTTACAACCACTTACCACTAACTTAGTCCCTTGCTTACCCCCTTCTCACCACAACCTGTATGGTTTTACCATAACTTTAGGGTCCTTTCAATAGTGCACATAAAAACTCTATGCATTTCATGAAAAAGGCAGGCGGGTTGATATTCATTTAATTGCCAAGTTCAATTTTTTTTATTTTTTTTAAAAGGTGTATATTCTTTTTTCCCCTTTGATGCATGCAAGAGCATTGCACCCACGATCAGTGGATCATAGGTGCAATGTCAGGCTCCTACAGGTTTCTGCCAGTATCTCTGTATGGGCTTTAATTTAGAAAGCTGTGGGAAGTGTCAATGAACTACAAGGGTGCTCATCAGCGCCCTCGCAGTTCACCGAGAACCATAAGCCATCTGCTGGGGTGGAAGATGGGACTTGTAGTTCTCTCATTAACATATCCCTGTGAATTGATTACTGCGGCCATGCAGGAGGAGCCCTGCACAGCCGCAGGTTTTTTTAACTCTGACAGCAGGTGCGAGGAGAGATTCCCCCACACGCTGTCACGGAGGGAGGATGCAATAATCTTTAAAAGAGGAAGTTGCATGTAAACATTTTAGTGGGCTGAAGCCTAAAATGGAAAAGACTATTTTTGAAAAGTGGTGTAAGTAGAAATTCAAACTCCAGGAAATCAACTTGAAAAACCTCAGTGCTCTTGCTGTGAACTTTGAAAATGAATTACTCCACAGTGCCTGTAACTACAGAGGTCAGTGAGGGCTTCTTTTAAAGCTTATTTACTGATAACAATATTTAAATACTTAAATAGCATGACCACAGAGTTCCATTGCTTGCACAGCAATTATTACATTTTTTTTATCAAAGTTTCCCTTCCCCTTTATTACCCAAACCACCATTTTCTTGCTTAACCACTTGCCGACCGCCCCCTGTATATATACGTCGGCAGAATGGCACGTACAGGCAGAACCACGTACCTGTACGTGCCATTCTTCCGGCGGGTGGGGGGTCCGATCGGACCCCCCCGGCCGGCGGGGACGGTCGGGATCGCTTCAGGAGCGATCCGGGATGAGGGGACGGCCAGTGGTTTCTGGCCACCCCCTCGCGATCGCTCCTGGCGAATCAGATGCTTCCTCTGTCTGTGTCAATCAAAACACAGGCAGAGGAAGTGATGTCACGCTCGGTGCGCCGGTCTATGTGACCGGAACGCCGAGCTGTGAACATCTAAAGGTTAGTGCACAAACAGTACACTGACACCAGTACACATAGGCACACAAAACACCCCCCTGTCACCCCCTGATCACCCCCCAGATCACCCCCTCCCCCCCCCCCAGTCACAGTGTCACTAATTGCAGTGATCATTTTTTTACTGATCACTGCATTTAGTGTCAGTGTGACTGTAATAACTGTCAGGGCAGTTAGTTTTAGGTCCAAGGTAGCCCCCCACCCCCCCTAATAAAGGTTTAACCCCTTGATTGCCCCCCAGGTAACCCTTTCACCCCCTTTTGCCAGTGTCACTAAGCGATCGTTTTTCTGATCGCTGTATTAGTGTCACTGCTGTCGCTAGGTAACCATTTTTTTTTTTTAGGTAACCGCCATGTTTATATAGGTTCATAAATAGGTTTATAGGTCAGGTACCCCCATATTACAACCTAAATAAAGGTTTTAACCCCCTGATTGCCCCTAGAGTTAACCCTTTCACCAGTGATCACAGTATAACTGTCACTGGTGACGCTGGTTAGCCAGTTAGTTATTTCGTTATTTAGGTTCCCCGTCAGGTTTTTATATAGCGTCAGGTACCCCCATATATTACCTAATAAAGGTTTTAACCCCCTGATTGCCCCTAGTTAACCCTTTCACCCCCTTTTGCCAGTGTCACTAAGCGATCGTTTTTCTGATCGCTGCATTAGTGTCGCTAGGTAACCATTTTTTTTTTTTTAGGTAACCGCCATGTTTATATAGGTTCATAAATAGGTTTATAGGTCAGGTACCCCCATATTACAACCTAAATAAAGGTTTTAACCCCCTGATTGCCCCTAGAGTTAACCCTTTCACCAGTGATCACTGTATAACTGTCACTGGTGACGCTGGTTAGCCAGTTAGTTATTTCGTTATTTAGGTTCCCCGTCAGGTTTTTATATAGCGTCAGGTACCCCCATATATTACCTAATAAAGGTTTAACCCCCTGATTGCCCCTAGTTAACCCTTTCACCCCCTTTTGCCAGTGTCACTAAGCGATCGTTTTTCTGATCGCTGCATTAGTGTCGCTAGGTAACCAGTTTTTTTTTGTATTACTGTTACGGGTGACGCTGGTTAGTTAGCTTGTTTTTTATACTGTCAGGGCACCCGCCATTTATTACCCAATAACGGTTTAACCCCCTGATCGCCCGGCGGGTGATATCAATTAGGTTTTAGGGTCAAATAAGGTCTGCGTCGCCCCAGGTTAGTGCCAGTACCGCAAACACCCACGCACAAAGCATACACCTCCCTTAGTGGCACAGTATCTGAACAGATCAATATCTGATCTGATCAGATCTATACTAGCGTCCCAGCAGTTTAGGGTTCCAAAAAAAAAAACGCATTGTTAGCGGGATCAGCCCAGATACCTGCTAGCACCTGCGTTTTCCCCCTCCGCCCAGCCCAGCCCACCCAAGTGCAGTATCGATCGATCACTGTCACTTACAAAACACTAAGCACACATAACTGCAGCGTTCGCAGAGTCAGGCCTGATCCCTGCGATCGCTAACATTTTTTTTGTGGTAGCGTTTTGATTCAGTCGCTTCAGTCAGGAGCTTTTTTACCTGTGAATCTCAAAAAAATAAAAAAAAATAAAATAGTTGTCGTTTTATTGTTCTCTCTCTCACTCTATTCTCTCTCTATTGTTGCTCTTTTTTTTACTCCATTCTATTCTGCAATGTTTTATTATGTTTTATTATGTTTTATTATGTTTTATCATGCTTGCTTTTCAGGTATGTAATTTTGTTTACTGTGTGTTTTAGTGTTGAGCATTTTTTTGTTTTCAGGTGCGCCATTCAGTTGCAACGCGGATTTATTTATCTTGACAGCAACAGCGTTTGCTCCCACGATACATAAAGCCGCGACTCCAACGCTGTAGGAGGTGATTTCACCACCACAGTTAAAAAAAAGAGCATATATGCCGAAGCATGGGGGCAGCAGGGGGGGGGAGCGATTGGCTCCTAATGCCACGTACATACGGTCGAAATTCCGACCGTGTGTACACGGCATAACTTTTGCGGGAGGATGCCCCCATGCATCGGCATATATAAATGGTGCATGTATGCCCATCATTAGAAGTGGGTGGATGAAGGGAGGTATTCTAATGGTGGGCATACCCACCAAATCAATCTCTTTTTTTCGTTCAGCCAAGAGGCTGCATGAAAAAAAAAAGATTACAATATATGTCCAGTATGTTGCTGGACTTTGAATGGTTATACCAGAATGATGCCTGCAGGTTTAGGTATCATCTTGGTATCATTCTTTTCAGCCAGTGATCGGCTTTCATGTAAAAGCAATTCTAGCGGGTAATTAGCCTCTAGACTGCTTTTACAAGCAGTGGGAGGGAATGTCCCCCCTCCCGGATATAAACCGCGCCATTGGGAAATTGGGAAAGCATTTTATCACACCAATCTTGGTGTGGTCAGATGCTTTGAGGGCAGAGGAAAGATCTAGGGTCTAATAGACCCCAATTTTTTCAAAAAAAGAGTACCTGTCACTGCCTATTGCTATCATAGGGGATATTTACATTCCCTGAGATAACAATAAAAATCATAACAAAGAAAAAAAATGGAAGGAACAGTTTAAAAATAAAATAAAAAAGCTAAATAAATAAAAAAAAAAACAAAAAAAAAAAAAAAAAGCACCCCTGCCCCCCCTTCTCTTGCGCAAAGGCGTACACAAGCGTTGGTCTGGCGTCATATGTAAACAGCAATTGCACCATGCATGTGAGGTATCACCGCGAAGGTCAGATCGAGGGCAGTAATTTTAGCAGTAGACCTCCTCCGTGAATCTAATGTGGTATCATGTAAAGGCTTTTAAAGGCTTTTAAAAATGTATGTAGTTTGTCGCCACTGCGTGTTTGTGCGCAATTTTAAAGCATGTCGTGTTTGGTATCCATGTACTCGGCCTAAGATCATATTTTTTATTTCATCAAAAATTTGAGCAATATAGTGTGTTTTAGTGCATTAAAATAAAAAAAAGTGTATTTTTTCCACAAAAAATGCGTTTGAAAAATCGCTGCGCAAATACTGTGTGGAAAAAAAAAATGCAACACCCACCATTTTAATCTGTAGGGCCTTTGCTTTAACAATATATATAGTGTTTGGGGGTTCAACGTAATTTTCTTGCAAAAAAAAAATATGTTTTCATGTAAACAAAAAGTGTCAGAAAGGGCTTTGTCTACAAGTGGTTAGAAGAGTGGGTGACGTGTGACATAGGCTTCTAAATGTTGTGCATAAAATGCCAGGACAGTTCAAACCCCCCCAAATGACCCCATTTTGGAAAGTAGACACCCCAAGCTATTTGCTGAGAGCAATGTTGAGCCCATTAAATATTTTTTTTTTTTGTCCCAAGAGATTGAATAATGAAAAAAAAAAAATATATATATTTTTTTTACAAAAAGTTGTCACTAAATGATATATTGCTCAAACATGTCATGGGCATATGTGGAAATACACCCCAAAATACATTCTGTTGCTTCTCCTGAGTACGGGGATACCACATGTGTGGGACTTTTTGGGAGCCTAGCTGCGTACGGAACCCCAAAAACCAATCACCGCCTTCAGGCTTTCTAAGGGTGTAATTTTTTTATTTCACTTCTCACTGCCAATCACAGTTTCGGAGGCCATGGAATGCCCAGATGGCATAAAACCCCCCAAAATGACCCCATTTTGGAAAGTAGACACCCCAAGCTATTTGCTGAGAGGTATTGTGAGTATTTTGCAGATCTCGCTTTTTGTCACAAAGTTTTGAAAATTGAAAAAAAGAAAAAAAATTTTTTTTTTTTTTTTACTTTCTTCATTTTCAAAAACAAATGAGAGCTGTAAAATACTCACCATGCCTCTCAACAAATAGCTTGGGGTGTCTACTTTCCAAAATGGGGTCATTTGGGGGGGTTTTGTGCTATTTTGGCATTTTATGGCCTTCGAAACGGTGATAGGTAGTGAGGAGTGAAATCAAAAATTTGCACCCTTAGAAATCCTGAAGGCGGTGCTTGGGTTTCGGGGCCCCGTACGCGGCTAGGCTCCCAAAAAGTCCCACACATGTGGTATCCCCATACTCAGGAGAAGCAGCAAAATGTATTTTGGGGTGCAATTCCACATATAACTATGGCATGTGTGAGCAATATATCATTTAGTGACAACTTTTTGAAAAAAAAAAAAATCTTTTTTATTTTTGTCTTTATTCAATCACTTGGGACTAAAAAAAAAAAAATATTCAATGGGCTCAACATGCCTCTCAGCAAATAGCTTGGGGTGTCTACTTTCCAAAATGGGGTCATTTGGGGGGGTTTTGTACTTCTCTGCCATTTTAGCACCTCAAGAAATGAAATAGGCAGTCATAAATTAAAAGCGGTGTAAATTCCAGAAAATGTACTCTAGTTTGTAGACGCTATAACTTTTGCGCAAACCAATAAAATATACGCTTATTGGCATTTTTTTTACTAAAGACATGTGGCTGAATACATTTTGGCCCAAATGTTTGACTAAAATTGAGTTTATTAGATTTTTTTTATAACAAAAAGTAGAAAATCTCTTTTTTTTTCAAAATTTTCGCTCTTTTTTCCGTTTATATCGCAAAAAAATAAAAATCACAGAGGCAATCAAATACCATCAAAAGAAAGCTCTATTTGTGGGAAGAAAAGGACGCAAATTTCGTTTGGTTACAAAATTGCATGACCGCGCAATTACCAGTTAAAGTAGTGCAGTGCGAAATTGAAAAAAGACCTCTGGTCCTTTGGCTGCCAAATGGTCCGGGGCTGAAGTGGATAAATTAGCCCAAGGCCAGTAAAAGCTATCATAGCATGTGAGTAGCACAGCACATGGGACATATCTGGAAAACCAGTTAGAACCAAGAAGCATTATTTTTATTTTAGAAAAAGTTTGTCTGCACTTACTCTGCTTTTTTTGCAATAGAGAGAGCATGTTTTCGATTGTATCTGTACATCTTGTAAAAAAAAATATTATATATATATATATATATATATATATATATATATATATATATATAAACGTGAGTTTAAATCTTTCAATTTCCTTAGCACATATTGAACCTAATTGCTTGCCAGGGTCCGATTATATTTTTTTAATGACAGAAGCCGCTTTTAAATGTCCGTTTACCAGCACATCAACAATCAAGACAATTTCCAGCAAGCCAGATGAGCTCAATCGAGAAGGGGAATCCTGTTAAAAATTAAGATATTTGCCATTTTGGCTGTGCAGCCTACTGCATAGTACTTGCCAATTAAAGCTAAAGAAACTGAAACCTTTTCATAACTTATGAAATGAGTGGGGCTTGCAAAAAAAAAGAAGATTTTTACGATGGAACCTGAAATCAACATAAACATCTGACATAAGAGCTCTCTTCTTCCATTCTTATCAAACTGACAATAAGAAACAGCTGGCAGGACAGCTGGTATGGGGTTTATTTCCTATGTAGGTGTGGGCTCTTTGCATTTCATAACTGCTTCTCTCATGGATAGAAATGACAGATATGCCTAAGTAAGGGTAATTAGAGTTACTGTGCATCTGCAGAAAATGTGGGATGATGCTGGAAAGGACAGAAACCGACTGTTATGTTGTGGACTATTCAGGATTTGTCAGATTCTGTTCATACCACAATATGTCAACACCACAGTACTGTACTTAAAGTGTAGCTACGCTTTTGTTGAGAAGAAAAAATAAATAAAAAAAAAAAAACTCTCCCCCCTGGGTGATCTATGTACATTGCAAGGATTTTAACAAACTTTATCAGAATTATCAATCAGCTGTGCACCTGGCAGGGCACTAATGAGAAAAGCTGCTGGGCCTGCATCCCTTTAGGAGGTATAGGGAGTATCTCACCAAAAAAAATTAAATTTTTGTTCCAGGGGATTTCTGATATCTGACTTTTATCTTAGTGTAGACTTCTGGGAAAATCAGTGAGCCGAATCACACAAGCAGGAAATTATGTTTTTTGGGGGTATTCTGTACACATTCTGTGTACAGAACATCTCCAGGCTGCCATATTGCATTGCATTTTATAGAAAATTACAGTGCTGCATTGAAAAGGAAAGGTCATTTTTAATAAAATTCAATTACAATATGGATTGTGTCGCACTTGTATACGCGATGTTATTTTTTCTTTATTTGCTTTTTTTTTTACCCTACGAAAATGGAGTTACCCTTTAAAGTTATTATGCCTAACTTCGGCCAAAAGAGTTTTATTTTAGATTGGACAGAATGATTCGGAGGAAAACTTCTATCTTCTTTTGGGAGATTTTCTAATACCTTTTGTGCTTGTAACACTGTACAAGACATCAGGGTAGTCAGCAGGAGAGAAATGAAAACAATGTTAGAAGATCTAACTTTTCCCTATGCTACTAAAAATGTGCTTTTGTCCAGTTTGCAGCATTTCCCATCACTTTCTGTCTAGAGAGCAAGTAAGGAAAATCTTCCAAAACACACAGACAGCCAAAGACTAACAAAACTTGCACACCTTCCCTGGTCTTAAGTTGGTCATACACTAATTTTACCCTTCTTGTCCCAGTGACCATATAGGAAGTGTGGGCACTCAGTGACCATACAGGACGTATTGGTGCTCACCTTATTGGCAACACAGACAGCAATGGAAATTATAGAGACTATAACCCTCCTCTCCAAAAATAAATAAAAAAAAAAAAAGTTGCTCATTACTGTCTATGCCCCATTTGAAAAACTTTTCTCACAGCCAGTAAGTAAAATTTTCCCCAGCGGTGCACAGAGCAATTGTAACCAATGTGAGGTTTTCAGATTTTAGCTCTTTTTTAAAAACCCAAAAGCGAAAGAAAAATTATCTGGAGTCTCGCATAATTTGAGAGGAGCAAACAGCACACATGTAGATATTTAGCTTTGAAGTCCCTGTATTTGGAACCAGCAGAATGAAGCTCCTATTGCCATCTCCTTTTTTTGCATATTCTTTTACCAAAGAAGTTCATAACATATTGCCTACAATTACCAGGGTTTATCTGTGGCAAGTGATGCCAACCTATAGGGACTCAACTGTCGCAACTCACTGAACTTTTTCCTTGGTAGAAATTGCCTTCAGCAAAGGGTGAAAGATGAGATGAGCAAAGATGAGGAAAGCATCACAGTGACCTTCCCATATGCTGCTTTAGGACATTCCCTGGCCACCTCAGCCTCCATACCATTTAAGGAATGTCCACAGCTTCTTTTGCAATGGCAGTCCAAAGTTATAGCTGGTAAGTTTGAATAAAAAAAATAGTGCATCCAGTTTAACCTGTGTGGGTGTTTTCATGTAGATAAATTTCCCATATCCCTGTATATTGTGTTCGCCAAGATGCACATCCAGGAGTCTTAAAATTATCTATACTTCCTGCTGATGCCATCGATTGTGGAAGAGAGTTCCACAGCCTTACCGCCCTGACAGGGAAAAACCCCCTACACAGCTTAAGGTTTAACTGCTTCTCTTCCAGTCTCATCGTGTGGCCCTGTGTCTTATAACACTCCCTGAGACTGAATAGTTCCTACCCAAGTGCACCATTGAGATATTTGTATATCACTATCATATCTCCTCTCAAGCGTCTCTTCTCCAGGGAGAATACATTTAGTGCTTGTAGTCGTTCCTCGTAATTACCTTAAGGACCTTAAGTCACCTTATTAAATTTGTTGCCCTTCTCTGGACTCTCTCCAGCTCCAGCACATCCTTCCTGAGAATTGGTGACCAGAATACACCAGATGTGGCCTAACCAGAGTTTTGTAAAGTGGCAGGATTACCGTTTTATCTCTGGAGTAAATCCCCATTTTAATGCATGCTAATATTATGCTGGGTTTGGTTGCTGTAGCTTGACATTGCATGCTATTGCTCAGTCTGTCTTCTCCTAGGTCTCCGAGATCCATCATGGAATTGCCCAGAGGTTCTCCCCCTAGTTAGTAACTTGTGTTTATATTTTTAACCCCCAAGTCCATTACTTTATATTTTTCAATATTAAACCTTATTTGTCATCTAGTTGTCCACTTCATTCATTTATTTATTCATTCAGGTCCTTATGTAAGGTGTCTATATCTTGTGATGTTATTGTTCTACTTATTTTTGTGTGGTCAGCAAACAGATTGAGCGATTTATCCCATCCTCTATATAATATATAAATAAATTAAACAGACTTGGTCCCAGGACAGAGCCTTGGGGTACCCCACTTACCACTCCAAACCATTCTGAATACACGTTATTCATCACGACCCTTTAGGTGCCCCAATGTAGCCAGTTTTCTATTCAAGAAGTGGAATTTCAAAAGTTCAACACCTCCACACAACCTCCAGTGATGATTCAAACACCCCTGTGTAGTGACACTACACTGCATGTGACCAGGACCCTTTAAGTAAATTCAAATCTTAAAAAGGGAACTGCTATTTTCTGGAAAAAACATTTCAGAGTTTTACTTCCAGGCATACCAGTGGTTAGCAGTCTACTTAAAGGTGGCCTCATAGATGGCTACACCAAAATTATATCATCTAGTATGTGCTTAGTCCACTGAAGCTTAAGCACTGTGGTATGAAAATGTGCCACTGAAATACTTTAAAATCGGTTCTTTATAATGTGTTTATATAGAAACTGCAATATTAGCACAATGGTGACCTCATTACATTATTGAGTTGACAGTATTCCTGTTCATACTGAATTACACAGTGTCCCTTTTCACGCTTCACTTCTTCTGATCAATTCCAGTAAAGACTTTAGGATCTTCCGGTGCTATAAAGCGTCTTTATTTTTTTGTACATATTTAAAGTCATTTAATCCAAAAAGCTATTTTAGGAGTGTGTAACCCCTTTAAATACACAGAGACTTCCTAATATAACTCTACTTGTAAAGATGTCATCTTGTATGCCCAATTCAGATTTTCAGATAACAACCTTGTATAGCTAATTCAAATCTACAGATAACAACCTTATATACGTCTCAGATAAAAAGACTATTAGTAAAACCAGCACATCTTTGTTTGCTCATCCAAATGGAAAGAAACCATAGGAAAATCAATTGCAGTTTCAGCTCGGGTTAATGGACTACACAGTTTTATTTTTAGAGGAACCAAGACCACACTGATTTTGAGTACTAGCGTAATGATTAATGCGGTCTGAAATTCACAGAAGATGCAACACTTTTAAATTATGAAAAAAATATGTAAAGCAAATCTTAAATCCATAAATGCCTACAGAACTGTACTTGACTACACAGCATAGCCCTATTTTGCTACACTTGAATATTTTTCTTTTTTTTCATTTTCCAAAATTTGCACTTTTAATCAGGGTTTTTGCCTTAAATGTAAAAAAAAAAAAAAACCTGAAATTATATATTTAATTAGAGTAGGAAACATAACACAGTGACAAAACTTAAAATGTATACAAAACAGGGAACAAAAACAGCATCAATTGCCATACTATTCAAACAGGTTTCAGTCAACTAGCATAAAACTAAGAAGGCAAGTTGTAATCTAACTACTTACTGTACATATTACAACATAAAATATAAATGGAAAAACAATGCATCAGTGTTCACAACAGTATATTCTTCCACTGAGATCTGAAACCAAAAAAATTAAGTATCAAATAATATCAGCAAGGTCTAAGTTAGAGAAATTAATGTAGATCCAGAGTTCAAAACCTGTGGCTTGTGTGTATTAAGGCAATGTATCCATTGTATTTTAGGCTTCCTGAGAGGTAATTTACAATCTCCAACCCTCTTTTCCTTAGGTATATATGATCAATAATCATGCATTTAAGTTGATGTATACAATCATGTACACTCTGTGGTAGTTGTCGACTAACATATTTGGGCAGACAAATAATATATCTTTATTTAAACATTGCCTAAAAAGGGTAAAAAAGGTGATGTATTTGAATACACAATTAAAAAAAAAAAAATAATAATAATTTATTCAACAACATATAAAATAATGTAAAGATGTACTATAATAAAGTACACCCTTGGCATAAAAAGCTGATATTGCCATCTGTAGCAGAAATTACCTCTGCTAAGCATTTTGGACCTCTTGTAGACATTTTGTTACAGTCCAGTGGGGTTGATTTATAAAAACTGGAAAAAGTGCAAAATCTGGTGCAGCTTTACATAGAAACCAATCAACCAATCAACAGGAAGGAATTTTTTTCCCCTGCTTTAGCAAATTGGAGAATGCTCTGCTGGGGGTTTTTTTTGCCTTCCTCTGGATCAACTGTGGGTATAGAATGGGGTATATGGGATTGTATGATATATATATATATATATATATATATATATATATATATATATATATATATATATATATATATATATATATATATATATATATATATATATATATATATATTTTTTTTTTTTTTTTTTTTATTTGTGGTTGAACTGGATGGACTTGTGTCTTTTTTCAACCTAACTAACTATGTAACTTACAGTTTTTGTTTTTTTGTCAAAGCCTAATTAAACAAGCTAAAGAAGTTAGAGGTGGATTGGCTACCATCCAGATCTGCACCAAATTTTGCACTCTCCAGTTTTAGTAAAATCTGCCCCACTGTATGATCTTTCCATTTCAAAATCCTCCTATAAAATTTCAATAGTAATCAAATCAGGACATTGACTAGGGTAGTCTATAACTCAGTTTCTTCTTATTGAGCCAATCCGTTGGAAATTTTTGGAGTGCTTATGATCATTTTCATATTGAAAAACAAATCTCTGGTTCAACTTAGACAGATAGCGTCACATTCTCATCAAGCACACTTTCCACGGCATGATGCCCGATTAATTTGCTATAAGGCAAAAATATCTCAATTATTGTCACAAGCAAGGTTCATTGGATACCATTAAGAGTTCCCCCATTTGTGGAATGTTTATTAAGGGAATACAATAAACCCTGTAGTATTGACTTGCAAGGTCAGGCGTTCGTAAGTCGGGGACACCCTGTAGTGCCTTTTGTGGTCCTTTTAATATTAAAGGAAAAATATCATATCATCATATCATATCATCATATTGAATAAAAGATCTGCCTGGTTTCCCATCATCAGTTATCACATTTAGCCACAACAGAGTAAGGTAGTTTGTACCCCCCCCCCCCCCAAAGAAATTGGGACTTTATATTGGCAAAGACACTGGAAATTGATTAAAAGATCTGAATTTATTATAAAAATAACATGTAGATTCTATAAAAAAAATCATCTAAACCTGATGATTGTGAAAGCAGCCATTGACAAAGACATGATTACCATAAAAATAAAAAACAAAGATAGATATTATCTTGCAATAAATTGTATGATATGTATATAGAGTAGAGTAAATATCACTCCATTGTCCGGTAGTACTTTCCGGTGTCCGACATCCAGGATAAGTTCTAGCGGTACCCATTTAGCCACAACTGAGGTATCAGGCAAATCAGCAAAGCAAGTTATGCAGTTCTTCTAGGAAAAAGAATTAGAAGTCGCATGAAGCTGATTCACAGTGCTCCATCATATCAGCACCTGGTTATAGCCAGCCTTATCTGATTGCTTCACAGCCAAGAATAAATTCATTCCGCCCCATCACATTTATTGCAGAGAACACAAGAATCAGAGCACTACAGGCCAACACTGTCAAATGAGAAAGTGATTCATACACCACATGCAGGCCATGTACTGCAGAAAGATTGGACTACACAACACTACATGCAGTGTGAGAACCTAGCCAAAAACACAATCAAATATAATATCTAGGTGAAAAACAATCCATAAAAAATACCAGAGTATTGGTTTTGTTATTACAAAATTTTACTTAGTAGTTTGGTACCTGGACTTCAGGGAAGTCTATACTGGGGAGGGCAATCTGTATCGGGAGGAAAAGTGCAGACAGGGGGAAGGAGTGACAATTTGGGGAGGTTGTACTGGAAAGAGGGCGACATTTTTTGTTCTCTATCCTGTGCATTACATATTTCTTACATATTTCTGACCACTAGATTCAGAGTTACACACTTCTGAGCCCTGCACCTTATGCACTCCTGACCCTGTGCTTTATCTACCGCTGACCACCATGCATTATCCACTGCTGACACCTGAATTCCATGCATTATCCACTCCTGACAACTGAATTCCATGAATTACCCACTCCTGAGATCGGCACTACATGTTATGCATTCCTCAGCCCAGCGTTCCATGCATTACACTCTTCTGACCTCTGTGCACTTTGCATGCCACCTTGTGCTCCATGCTTTACATGCTCCTGAGTCCTGCATGGGGTGTTAATTCCTGCCGAGCCCTGCACTCTGTGTGTTGCATGCTTCTGAGCCCTGTGCTTTGTGCTTTATGTACTCCTGACCCCTGCACTCTGTATCTCACATACTCATGAGCCCTTTCCTCTGTTCCTTATGCCCTCCTGAGCTCTGGACTATATACAATAGTTGGACATTTCTTACTCCTGCCCTTTGTACACTGGGCTACATATTTCAGACCACTGCATGCTTTATGCTATATTGTAACTTACATACTTCCAACCAAAGTGTTTATGGTTTCAATTATCCACAGTTGCTTGTTGCCAAGTAGTCACCAACTTATTTTGGTGGTTTTTCTTCTTTTAAGTAGGGTGTGTGAAAAAAAAAAAAAAAAAAAAGAAGGGGGGGGGGGGTGAGTTTCAGGTGTCTGTTAAACTCTCACTTGTGGCCCTGTAATTAAAGCATATTGTGTGGGTACATGCACTGTGGTATGTGTGTGCCATGTACACAGTAAGTAGACTCAGGTTTTATTTAACCATGGCCCTTTTAAGCCCCTTCCACTATACAATTTGGCCACAACCATATTCACCTTCTTTGGATCGCCAAGGCTGACCCAAGTCTTTCATAAACCTAGCAATGGCCCTGCTGAAGACCATTCTGCCTGTGCCTGATCAACAGGTAATTCAGTTTTCTCATGACCTGGAAAGGGTCCAGAGTGCTTTTTTGCACAACCATTTGTCTGTGGACTTTTTTGGCATCAAAAATGCATGGATAGTAGGTTATTTGGTTTACAATAGCATAGTTCACACCAGTGTGGTCAGTTCCACGGCGTTGCAGTTCCAGAGAAAAAAAAAGTAGAACATGCTGCATTTTTTCTGCACTGAACTGTACTGGAACGTGGTAAAATGCACCAGAAAACGCACATATTATTTAGGGTGAAGAAAAAAAAAAGGGGGGGGAGGGGGGATGCACTAGACTGCACGGAAAATGCATGAAAAATGCACAAGCAGAAAAGCATCCGGAACACATCCAGACTGTTTCTATGGTGTGAACTGGCCCTCACTCCACTCTAGCATCTCTCCTGCTTTTTTAGTCGCCCATTGCCCCTTGTGATACAGTGGTCCATTATTCTCCAAAAGCAGCATTTTAAACACTAATCTTCTAATCTAACTTAGTGCATTTCATTTGTAATTTATACTCTCAGACACTGCCTCACACTACACCAAGATCATTCAAACTCTAGGGGATAGTGTCTGTAATAGGATACCTGTACTATCTTTACTAAAGGCATTCTAAAGTGGTAAACTCTAAGGACTCGTACACACGGTACGAAAATCAGATGGGAAAATTCGTAAGACGATCTGTCTGTGGATTTTCGGATCGTTAGTAGGGTGCATTCAACAGACGATTTGACTTTTACATCAGACAAAAGCTGGATGTGCAGGCTATAAATTTTTTGTCTGATGTGAACTTAACGTCTGATTTTCGAAAGGTCAGTACAGAAATCCATCACACAAAAGTCAAAAGTACAAACACGCATGCTCGGAATCAAGGAATGACTGGGAAGAGTTTGGTCATTTGTGACGTGGCAATTGATGAAATGTCAAAATTCTCATCTTCTTTAATGGGATAATAATGAAGCTGCTTTGCATGCCAAACGTATTTTAAAAGGCATTTGTTTTGTACGATCTGAAAATCAGGAATCAACGCTCAAACTTCTACTGACAAGAAATTAGCAGAAGGGGCCCAAAGGGTGGCGCTTGAGAAATTAACTTCCTCTTAATACTCTCATAGTACGTCACTATGTTAGTGTTTGTTAAATGACAATTTGCGAATAGTTAGTATGCTAGACAAAATCCTGCACACGCCCTTTTGACAATAATCAGATGCTCGGTCGTACAACCATCAAACCGTGTGTACGAGGCTTTACGCAGACATAACAGTATTGTGTTAGGAACAGTGTTAGATGTGCTTTTAAATTTTAGATTTTTTATCTAGATTTTTTTTGAGACTCTAACCTTTGGATGGCATGTATACTGCACAAGCATGTAATTACTTGTGCCCTTACTGTCAGACAGGATGGCTATACTGTGTACAAGAACTTTAAAGCCCAAATCTGGGCAGCTAAAAAAAGTTGTTAACCACCCACTGCGTGGCATCGTTTTTTTGTCTGGAGTTGGGCTTTAAGTCTTTGGACAGGAGTCATCCCCGTCATAGAAAATACAGAGGCATGAAAATAACCGAAAACCCATCATAGGTTAAGCAGTTAATACTTTTGACCAGTAAGGTATATGTGGGTGATCAGTCCGTCCCACTTTTTATATCTTTTTACAATGAAAAATCCTCTTTGAACCTCTTAAAGTATAACTAAGGACAAAACTTTTTTTTCGTTTTGGATAGAATGGAGAAGGAATAGAACACCTGTCAGGTTTTATTGTTGCCTGTGCCCATTAGTAAAATTCATCCTCTATTTGTCCTGTTTACCATTATCACAGAAAATGAAAGTTAAAGAAAATCCCCAAAATTTTGAGCGATCGCCAGAACAGAAATATTGATGATATCTTCTTAAGGGGACATTAATTTTGGTGATCCTGGGGACAACCAGGGACTCCTTCACCGTAGAGGGATTTTCACTTGCTTCCTGTTTTGGCTATACGACAGGAAGTGAAGGAGATCTCCCCAATGAGAAACAGATTTAAAAAATGAACCTTACTGGGGTTATAACCCTCTCTTACTCTGTCCAAAATGAAAAAATTAAAACACACAAGAGCCTTTAAGGAACTTAAGCTAGAATCAACCAGATTCTCCAGCAGGGATGGGCTTCATTGGCATTCCAGCTGGTAGTTGGTCATCACAAAGATGAAGGCTAGGAACAGCTGGAGAGGTGATGTTTGATCAACACGAGAAGTACTGTACAGCTCGGACTTGGAGATATATTGCAGAGCTGATGAAGCCAGTTTTAACAAAATCTTTATGATTATACCCTGGATTCCATAATAAGCAATCAGATCCATCTACCCCTCTTAGAGAGCTGTCCTTGGAATGTGTCCCCATTAGTAGGGTTCCCCTTACTTCTTGTTGGGGGATATTGAATTTCCCCTCACTTTCTTTTTTAGTGATAATGGTCACCATTACAAACATCTGTGGGGACACAGATACTCAAATCTTGACAGGAGGTCTAACCCTTCCATATTCCATCCAAAACTAAAAAGAAAGTTGTATCTCTAGACAAAACCTAAGGGCCAAAGTCAAGACTTATCAGTGCTGGCTCCAACAATCCACTACTAACCCTTGGTCGATAAACCCATCATTGGAATCTCTCAAAGTCATATCCATTCACAAATGACAGCATATCAACAATTTGGTAAAGATCCATAACTTTAACATATTACTTTGGTTTTCATTTTACCTTTCTAATCTTGTTGCAAATCATTTTACTGAGCGAGAAGAATCAGCATTGGGAATGACAATTACCCGGCAATATTGAGTGCGACTGCGCATAACCTATGTATTAATCTCACTTTATCAGTGCAGAGCACTTCTGACAGAAGAACAATTGGAGATTTCTCTGTCATGTCGAATGCAATAAAATTACTATCATTAGAACTACTTACAAGGAGAATATTCAGCAAAACATTTTCCTCCACATCTTGCCACTGGGATTTATTACTAAATGAGTTGCTTGCACACCGTTATTTACATATATGAAGGCTCTCTAGAAGGGCCTGTACACTTGATTGCTGAATGGTGCATTGCACTTAAAAGTACATCCATGTTCAAATTTTAAAAATATATTTACATACCTCCCAAATATTTTAGATGGGCATGAGGGACACCCATTAGCTAAAAAAATGTAGGCATAGGACACACACCCTGCCACGCCCCTTTAAAAAAGGAGAATTATGCAAAAAATAAATATATAATATAAATATACAACAGACCAAAATGGAGGGACAAATGAGGAGGAAAGAGGGACTCCGATTTAAATCACCTATGCTAAATAAAGCAAAAGCTGCAAACATGGCCTGTTTGGTGTACTTGAGGACAGGGTTGAGAACCACTGATCTAACCCACCATATAAAAACATTAACTTGCACTTACATTTATTATCACACTTAAGCTGCATTCACATCTCATTCTGAATTGCGGGCAGATTTGAGGTGTGAATGACAAATCACAGAAAGCACATTTGAGATGCCATTCATAAAAAAAAAATATCGGGGTGTCGTTCTGGCACGAATGTCACGCGATTATATATATTACACACACACACTTCATTTGTTTTCCAGTTTTCAAATGCTTCTGTAAGCAGTAGTACACCCCAACAGTATCTGAATCATCCACCCCTCAAAGAACATTTTTTAATGATTTACATCTCAGTGCTATTGATTGTTGGTTGCCTCATTGGAGTCAGTTCATATCTACATGCAATTGCTCCATTGGTAACCGTATATAGTTTAAGCCTCGTACACACGATCAGTTTGTTGGCAGGGGATTGTCTGTTGACAGACTGTTGTCCTAAAATCTGACCATTAGTATGCTCCTTTTGACAATTGTTGTCCAACTTTCTGCCAACAAATGTTGGATGACATGCTAATAAAGTTTCGGGGGACAACGGTCTGTTGTCAGATTTTCTGATGGTCAGTACACAAGTCTGTCACACAAAAAAGTTAAAAAGTACAAACATGCATGCTCGGAATCAATGCTCAAACACGAAATTAGCAGAAGGGACCCAAAGGGTGGCAATCAAGAGCTGAAATTCCTCGTAGTACGTCACTACATTCGTGTTTGTTGGCTGACAAATGTGTACCGTTAGTATACAAGACAAGATCCAGGCACACGCCCTTTTGACAAAAATCAGACGCTCGGTTGGCCAACAATCTGATCTTTTGTACCAGGCTTTCGGGTGAGTTTTCTGAAGGGGACAATGGTGGAACATGCCTACAAAACAAGCATTAACATGACCACTAATAGCCTGCAGCAGATGTACATATGGCAGGGTGACAATGCAGGAGAACAACTGGAAAGCATGGACAGAGCATTGTTACCCATGTTACAAGAAGTGCCTGAATAAAGACCTTCAGGCAGGATCGCCAGGCAGTATTTTAAAGAAAGATGTAGATTTTAAAAAACATTAACGATTGTATGAGATTTTATTTATTGGGTTTAGATCTACTTTAACAAGTACTGTTTCTACATTAAGTCTACTTTTTGGATATCTTGAAATGCTTATTCATGCTTCTGATTAGCTAATAGGTCATATGAGATTTTTGGTCTTATCCTGTTAAAACTATTCCAGCCTATCATTTCTACCTTTAATGTATGAAGATGCTTAACTCACAATGATAAGCTATATGACCGACATATTCATATACTGCCAGTAAGTTTTTCCTGACACACAAAAACAGAAGTGACAGTGAATAGAGTCAGCATATTTCAATGTGACGGCATAGCTTCCGGCTGTAGCTCTGAAGATGGATGTGTATGAGTTACTGCTCAAAGGAAAACTCCAGATATCAGTTTATGGCATGTTCAATTGCACCTGGACTGCCTGGAGCTCTACTCTATCCAGACTACTCACTTTTGGATAGACTGGGGCAAGGTTTGCTGGGTTAAAGGGCACACCTCACTAGGTGGTGGTGCCATTCAGCTGTGCTGGATTCTCTATATATCCCATTAGGTTTGTTTCTTAAATGTCCTCACTATATATATATATATATATATATATATATATATATATATATATATATATATATATATATATATATATATATATATCCCCACCGCATACAAGCAATACATTTCTACAGCAAACGTGAGCACAAGTACATATAACTTTAAAATGGAACAATATCACGTGTAATATTTTAATTCGTTGACAGGCCGATAAAAAAATATTTGATCCATCATTTAATGAAAAAAATAAAATAAAAATAGCTACAGCGAGAATTAACAAATCCCCCACAAGTCCCTAGTGATGCCTTAAGTGTATAGCAGGTTATTTCTGAACAGCAATTTGACAGGAATACCTCCTGTCATTTGAATCCAATCATCACTTACAGCACTCATTTCACCAGGTATAAATGTGTGCACATGCAGCTACATACTGATACATGTCATTCTATGGCTGCCATTCTGCTGAAGAGAAGGAACAGCTACAACAGCTTGGATAGTTACTGCGCAAAATAGCTTGTGGGGAAATGTGAGCCAAAAAAAAGTTAAAAGGAAAAATTTGAAATTGTACGTTGAAGAGTTAAGTCGTATTATGAATCCCGAACACTTTGGCTTTGAGACCAGGATCGATTTGCTACACTGATGCTTCTAGTCAGTTTGTCACTTGCTGCTCCAATGACCTTACATCTAATTTTTCTCCTGAGCTCAATAAAGTACTAATGAAAATGTAATATATTAGTGCTATCAATACTTTAATATCAAGCCCAGATTAGATTACCAACTATATAACTTATAGCAATCTAAAATGGATCATCACTTCAGCAATAATACTCATCCATAATATTAAATGTTATAAGCAGTACACATTGAACTGCAAGCAAACAGATGAATACAAAATTGGGAGCCGTTTTACCTTCTTTAAGAATTGGATCTATCTCCATCCAGTCCTGAGGTTGATGACCTCAAATGCCCACTGTTAACCAATAAAACTAGATCTCTCTGCCCTCAGTCTGTGATTGGATAATGAGAGAGTAGCAGCAGACTGATAAGTCATCACTGTTCTCTTTTGATCTGTCAGCTAGATCCTTGTAAGTACATTTTCATGCAGTAGATCTGATTGGCTTCTAGCACTGCTCCTCCCTCTCCCACTCCGAGTTCTTCTATGCAGGTATTCATTAATACCCAATCAAATCCAGGTGCTCACACCATGGCATTGTGTGCTTTCACCTCTCCTATAAAACCAACCAACCAATCGAAAGTTGGTAGCCTGACTACTCATTTGTTTATATTATATTCTGCAAATGCCAGCTGCTTGGCTACAATGCAGAACTTTTGGTTTTATTAAACATTATTTAAAAGAACTGGAATATTCATATAAGGGCTTCTGACCATATGCCAAGTTTCCTGATCCATGTACCGGATTCAGATTTTTGAAGCCAGTAGGTTAGAATATTAGCCAGGCAACCTAAGTTTTCAGATGGAGATTAGCAATGGTAGTCTGAGTTTCCTGGAGTGTTGTGTGAACACGTTTTCTCCCATGTTAATATGTGTTGCAATAAGGCGGCCCCTTCACATGAATGGGCTAGCAAGGCACCAAAAGACCCAAAAAAGCAGACGTGCATAATTTTTGGGATTGCAGCACACCATAATGCAGGGCAGTGCATTACCATGCTTAGTGATGTGCTGCGATGCATGTACATTTGAGCTGTGTTTTCTTACTGCACTGGGGTGCCATTCAATTATCATGGTACTAAAAATGTGCTAATGCACATAGCCAACACACTTCACTGGAAAGTTTTGAATGGGCTTATGCAAGGGTTTGTACATCACCTAGGCCCATATATTATTCACAATAGAAAACATATCAAATGTTTAAACTGAGAAAAAAAAAAAAAAACCAAGGTAATTTTGAAACTGATGGCAGCAACATGTCTCAAAAAAAGAACAGGGCAACACAAAGCTGGCAAAGTAAGTAGTACTAACAAAGAAGAGCTGGAAGAACATTTTGCAATTACGTAGGATAGGAACATGACTGGGTATAAATAAAGCATCTTAAGCCCCATACACACGGTCGGACAATCCGCGGACCAGGTCCGTCGGACCATGTCCGTCATACTTTGTCTGATGTTGGTTTTGCGTACACACGGTCGGACAAAGTTGTCGGAAAATCCGATCATTCTGAACGTGGTGACGTTTGTTGCCTACGACGGGACTACGTAGAGGCTAGTAGCCAATAGCTTTGGTCTTGTAATGTGATCTGAGCATGCGTAGCACTTTGTCCGGTCGGACAACCGTACACACGATCGGGTTTGGTGTGATCGGACCGGGTTGACGGCAAATCTTTCCAGCAGGAGATAAGACTTTGTCCGTCGGACAAACCGACGAACACTGTCCGATGGTGCATACACACGGTCTGATTTTTCAACAACATTGTCCGATCGGACAGAATCCATGAAAAAGTCCGACCGTGTGTATGGGGCTTTAGACAGTCAGAGTCTCAGAAATAAAGATGGGCAGAGATTCACCAATTTGTGAAAAGCTGTCATTAAAAGAAATTAAAAAACAAATTTCAGAATAATGTTCCTTTACGTAAAATTGCAAAGACGTCATCATCTACAGTACACAATATCATCAACATTATGCAAAAAATCTGGAAAAATCTCTGTGGTTAAAAGAGACAAGGCCGAGACACAATATTGGATGCACATGATCTTTGGGCCCTCGGATGGCACTGCATTAAAAACAAGCATTATTCTGTGATGGACATCACTGCATGGGCTCAGCAAAAAGCAAGTTAAAGCTCCATCATGAAGACAAGCCATATCTGAGGCAGAAGAGCTTCCATCTTCGCAGGGCAAAAGCTCATTTAAAATGGTCTGTTGCAAAGTGAAAAACTGTTCTGTGGTCAGATGAATCAAAATTTTACATTTTTTGTCAAGCATGAGCACTGCGTCCTCTGGCATGAAGAGGAGAGGGACTTCCAGGCTTGTTATCGCTCAGTTCAAAAGCCCGCATCTCTGATGGTATGAGGATGCATTAGTGTGTATGGAATGGGCAGCTTGCACATCAGGAAGGCAACAGCAATGCTGAAAGATATATATACAGGTTTTAGAGTAGCATATGCTCCCATCCAGACAACATCTTTTTCAGAGAAGGCCTTGCATATTTCAGCAGGACAATGCTAAACCACATACTGCATATAGGACAACAACATGGCTTCACAGTAGAAGAGGTCCAGCAGTCCAAGTGCTTAACTTGCCTGGCTGAAGTCCTGACCTTTAACCAATTAAAAATATTTGGCGCATCTTAAAACATACAAAAAAAAAAAGCGCCAGGCCTGTTGAGAAGTTAGAATCCTATAATCAGGCCTGAATGGGACAACATTGCCCTTCCAAAACTCCAGCAAACTGGTCCTCTTAGTTCCCAGAGATTTTACAAAGTTTTGTTAAAGAAGAAGGGATTCCATACCGTGGTAAACATGGCCCTGCCCCAACTTTAAGATGTGTTGCGGTCATCAATTTCAAAATAACCTTATTTGCTTCCTAAAATGGTACGTTTTCTCCGTTTTTGATTTGATATGTTTTCCATTTACAAAAATTTGACCTAAGGATACTCTTCCTATATGATCATCCTTCCTCCTAAGTCTACTGGCAGAATTCATGTCTTCAGGCAAATAAAGATTAATGCTGTGAATAATTTCTAGATGACCACAGATCTGCATAATTTGTCTAGAATCATGCACAATTACACAGGTTGCTGGGACTGGGAGGGTGGGAGTTGGCAGTGCCTAGCCTGCAGAATCACATACTCAAGATTAGGTGTTCCTTGAAAAACAAAAAATTATACATTTTACACAGCAAGCAGGCCCAGGATATTGAAACAATACCAGGATGAAAAATGAATGCTCTGGACATGTGTACCAAATTCCCAATATGCATTTCCATGTCATATTTTTTTTTTGTGTGTAGCATACAAGATATTATAAGAAAAATATATTTTAAATCGGTTTCCTGGTTGGGTAATAGGAAAATTGCTAGGCTAAGAAGATGGTATTGATCTGAAAAGATACACAGATGCATACAGTACTTCCATAAATTACACTTGTTTTGCTCTGCTTCGCCATCAAGAACAGTAATCTATCTATTCCAGTACATAGATCAGAGAAGATCGATACAGCAAGTATCACTGTTTAACGTAAAAAAAACGAAGTTACTTACGGTAACGTTCTTTCCGGGAGTCTTTCAGGACAGCCACCTGAGAGACCTTGGCTCCTCCCCTCTGTAGGAAACACCTGCGCCAGCTTGCTATAAATTTCCTCCTCCCCTGCTGCTCCTCAGTTCTTTGAAGAGCACCTCCAGTTTGCTGGGGAGACACAAGAAACATATGATACACATATAATAATTTATATCACATTTCCTGTAAGGAAACCTCATACTTGATATACATTTGGGTGGGTACCCGGCTGTCCTGAAAGACTCCCGGAAAGAACGTTACCGTAAGTAACTTCGTTTTTCCCCTATCGTCTTTCAGGACAGCCACCTGAGAGGATAACCGAGCACTTACCCCTAGGGCGGGACCACAGCTTGTAAGACCTTACGTCCAAAGGTCTGATCTTTAGCTGACCATAAGTCCACTCTATAGTGTCTTACAAAAGTGGCAAAGCTGGACCATGTTGCCGCTTTACAAATCTGTTCCGGCGTCGCTCCAGCTCTCTCTGCCTGTGACGCTGCCATTGCCCTTGTGGAGTGTGCCCTGATTCCTTCTGGGATCTGCATACCCCCTATTTTGTAAGCCTGCTCTATGGCTTCCCTTAACCATCTGGCTATAGTACTCCTTGAAGCCTTGTGCCCTTGCCTGGCTCCAGTGTATAAAATAAATAAAGACTCCGTCTTTCTGATTGACTTTGTTGCCTCTAAATAATGCAGGATGCATCTCCTGACATCTAAACTATGAAATTTCGCTTCCTTCTCCTGAGAAGGATTCGGACAGAATGATGGTAATACAATTTCTTGACCTCTGTGAAATTTTGAGGCCACTTTAGGTAGAAACCCCGGATCCATTTTTGAAGACTATACGATCCGGAAAGATCTGGCAAAATGGGGGTCTGATAGATAGGGCTTCCATCTCACAGACCCTTTTTGCTGTAGTAATTGCTACCAAGAAGATTGCTTTAAGTGTCAGCATCTTCAGGCTGCAATCCTTTAATGGTTCAAAGGGATCTGCTGTCAGAGTTTGTAACACCAATGACAGGTCCCACTTTGGAAAGGCTGTGTTTTGTGGCGGCCTTTGTCTGCTCACGGATCTAAAGAGTCTGATTATCCAGGGGTTTGAGGCTAAACTCCTCTCCTGGTAAACTGACAGTGCTGACACTTGACTCTTTAACGTGCTGAGGCTTAGTCCTTTGTCTACACCACTCTGTAGAAACTCTAGGACTGCTACTGAGCTTTGTGTTTTAAAGTTGTTCTCTGTACACCAACGATTAAAACATTTCCATACCTTCTGGTAGATGTTACGTGTCTCAACCTTCCTGCTTTTCAGCAGTGTGTCTATCAGACGGTTTGAGAACCCTTTAGCTCTTAATAGCTGTTCCTCAGATACCAGGCGGCTAGTTTCCACTTTCCCACCTGTGGACAGTGCACTGGGCCCTGGGCTAGCAGATCCTCTTGGATTGGTAGAAACCAAGGAGGCTCTATGGCTAGTTCTTTGAGCATAGAGAACCACGGTCTCCTGGGCCAGTGAGGTGCTATAAGGATTAATGACGTGTCTTCTGTACGAAATTTCCTTATTACTGCGGGTAGTAGTACTGGTGGGGGAAAAGCATAACATCTGCTGAACGCCCACTTCTGCGCCAATGCGTCTACCCCGAGTGCTCCCTCCTCCCTTTTTAGGGAGAAGAAGGCTTGGACTTTCCTGCTTTCTCTGGAAGCAAATAAGTCCACCTGAGGTATTCCCCATTTTTTGGTAATCTGGTTGAATACCTCTTGTTTTAGCACCCATTCTCCTTCTCTTACTTTCTTCCTGCTGAGAAAGTCTGCCACTCTGTTTAAGTCTCCTTTTAGGTGTACTGCTGAAAAGGAGAGTATGTTTTTCTCTCTCCCCATCTCAGGATCTCTTCTGCTAGGGCCCACAGAACTCCGCTTCTGGTTCCCCCTTGCTTGCTTATGTAAGCTATTACTGACGAGTTGTCTGATCTGATCTGTACATGATGTCCTTTTAATTCCTTCTGGAAGGACTGGAGTGCGAACCATACCGCTTTCAGTTCCTTCCAGTTGGACGATCTTGTCCGTTCTTCCCTCCCCCAAGCACCTTGTGCTAACTGGGAGTCCAGGTGTGCTCCCCACCCTACACCGCTTGCGTCTGTGGTTAGGATTCGGGAGATAGGTAGGATCCATAGCCGTCCTATGTCTAAATTTTCTGTCTTTCTCCACCACCATAAGGACTTTTTTACCTTTGCTGGTATTGATACCTGCAAATCCAGAGACTCCTGCCTGTGATCCCATATCTTTAATAGGAACATTTGCAGTGGTCGGAAATGCAGGTTTGCCCACTGAACTGCTGGGATTGCAGATGTTAGCAACCCTAGTGTTGACATTATTTTTCTTATAGAACAGGGTATACTGGTCTGTATTGCCTTTATTTCTCTTTGAATCTTTGTTATCTTTTCCTCGGGTAGAAAAAACTCTTTGCTGAACCGAGTCTATTACATAACCCAGGTATTTTAACTGTTGCGTGGGTTGTAGACTTGATTTTTCTACATTCACCAACCAACCTAGACTCTCTAGGAATACCCGAGTGTACTCGAGGTTTTCTAATAACCTTTCGGGTGTCCTTGCAAAAAGAAGAAGGTCGTCTAAATAGGCAATAATGGATATGCCTTTTAGTCGTAGTGGTGCCAAAGCTTCTGCCAGAACCTTGGTAAAGATTCTTGGCGAAGATGATAGGCCAAAGGGCAGAGCCTGAAACTGAAGATGTACAGTTTCTTTTCCTGTTTCTATTGCTAGCCTTAGAAACTTCTGGTGATTTGGGTGTATGGGTATGTGCAGGTATGCATCCTTTAAATCCAGCGACGCCATATAACAGTTTGGAGGCAACAGGGCCTTCACTGAATATATGGAGTCCATCCTGAACCTTTTGTAGGTTATGGATAGATTTAATGGTTTGAGGTTGAGGATCGGCCTGACCTTTCCTGAGGGTTTCTGTACTCCAAATATATGGGAGTAGAAGCCCTGACCTCTTTCTGCCCCTGGTACCCTGATGATTACACCCTGTTTCTTGAGGTCCTCTATGGATCTCATTAACCCTCTGGCTTTTTCCTTGTTGTTTGGCAGCTTGGTGATGTACAGTCTGTTTGGGGGGAATTTTGAGAATTCTAGGGAATACCCGTCTCTTATCGTCCTTAAGATGTATTGACTGGAGGATATTTTTTCCCATTGTGAGATGAAGGCCCCCAGTCTTCCTCCCACTGAGAGGACTTCAGTCCTTATTGCGGGTCTGCTCAGGAGGGCGAAATATTGCTCCTCCTTTGCTATTCCCTCGCTGACCCCAAGGTTTCTTTTGATTAGTTGCCTTGGGTACTGAAAACCGGGACTTGGTGTCCCTCTTTTGCCTCTTTCTATTTTGTGGAGGCTGGGCCCAGGGTGCTTTCCGTTTCAGCGGAAAAGCCTTCTTTTTGTCCGCTGTACGGTCTAACACTTTCTCTAAGCCTGGCCCAAATAACAGGTCTCCCGTAAACGGGATCCCGCATAACTTGGCTTTGGATGCAGCATCCCCTTGCCAAGTCTTTAGCCATAGGGCCCTTCTGGTAGAATTGGCTAGAGCCGAGGATCTGGCTGCCATGCGTACCAGCTCTGCTGATGCATCTGCTATGTATGCAATGCCTTTGAGAAGAGTGGGAAAGGAGGACAAAATCTGCTCCTTCGCAGTACCTTCCTCAATATGTGCCTGTATACGGTTCAGCCAAAACTCTACATTTCTGGCTACCACCGTGACCGCCATGGCTGGCTTTAGGCTTCCCACTGTGGAGTCCCATGACCTCTTTAATAGGGTATCCATTCTTTTGTCCATTGCTTCAGAAAGGACCCCCATATCCTCAAAAGCTAGATCGGTGTGCCTGGAGACTTGTGAGAAGGCAGCGTCTAGTTTTGGGATTTTGTTCCATACTGATGACTCATCATCTGAAAATGGGAACCGTCTCTTTAAGGCTTTAGAGAAGAATGGTTTCCTTTCAGGTTCCTGCCATTCTTTCTTAATTGCCTCTACTAAGACGTCATGAACAGGAAAATTTTTCTTTTCTTGTTCTCCTAAACCCTCATACATCTGATCATGCAGGGATAAAGGTTTCTTTTCCGTCTGTATACCCAGCGTGGTATGAATGGCTCCCAACAGCTGGTCTACCTCTTCTAATGAGAGTTTGTATCTGGAGGGTTTTCTGGAATCCCCTTCCAGTGTTTCACCCTCAGATTCTTGGGAGCCGGACGCTGTGCTGTCAGGCTCGTCCTCTGCCTCCTCTCTAGGAGTAACTGAAGGACCGGCACTAGTGGAGGGTAGTGCCTGTGCTTTTCCTAGTACCGGTAGTACTGGTGGGGGGGCAGTTTGCAGTTGAGGGATCTGGAACCCTTCAAAAAGGGTTTTAAAAGCTACAAAGGTACTTGATAGCTCCTTGACAGATGCCGCTAAATCACTGCCCTGCTCTGTGGAATGTTCTTGCACCAACTTGTGAATACATTCCTTACATAATGTTTTCCCCCAGGAATCTTTTAGTGTGTTTTTACAAGAAGGGCACCTCCTTTTTGAGTTATGAGAGGGCTTGGACTTGTCAGGTTTCTGAAAAGACATAAAGAGAAACCCCACACATATTAATACTGACATAAGCTTCCTGCAACATGCAGGTGCACAGCGTCTTTCATATGGGCTTACCACACTAGGGGCCCAATGAAAAATAACCCTCTGACACAGGAGGGACCTACCCACCCCCCCCTTGCTGAACCCTTGAGGGGGAGGGGGATGGGTGGTTGATATAGGCCAGGGGAGGTCCTCCCCAGGTTCCCCTTACCTTTACATGGCTGGAGCTGGTCTCTGTCGTAGCAGTCTGGTCTCTACCTTCTGCGTCCGACATGCTTGTGTCACCACCGGAGCTTTAGCTGACACTACAGCATGTGTAGCTCCTCTCCTAGCCCATGCCTGGCCTCCTTTTCATGATTCGCGGCCGGAACCGGAAACCGCGAACCCGGAAGTACACGCCCCTTTTGTCGGATGTGACGTCGCCCGTCACTGACAACGCCGGTCTCCTATACCCAGCGTGTTCCGCGCTGAGAGCGCCACACGCCGCTGGAGGTATGGAACGGCAGGACCTGTACCTGTGCTCCGCACTCGGAGCTGAGAAGGAAACCCCCCTGACCTCCGCTTGCACTCAGGGATGCAGGGGCGGCAGTCTCCCCAGGTTAGTTACCTGGTCTGTTTGTCCAGAAGGAGCCGCTGCTGCTTCGTTTGTGGACATGTATCTTTTGCCTGAGCCCATACCCTCTGGTAATCCTGGCTCTTTCTGGCTGGTTCCAAAAAGGTGTCTCCCCTCCTGGAGGAAACACAAATAACTGAGGAGCAGCAGGGGAGGAGGAAATTTATAGCAAGCTGGCGCAGGTGTTTCCTACAGAGGGGAGGAGCCAAGGTCTCTCAGGTGGCTGTCCTGAAAGACGATAGGGGAAAAAAAAAAAAAAAAAAAAAAAAGGACTACTGTCTAATGGTTACACTACAAAAGGCTATTTCTAGTTTGGTTACATTTACAGTTTCAGTGGCAATTGTTATACCTGTAGCCTGTATTGAAGAAAGACATATCTTTTTCTTCAGTCATTCAGTGATGGCAGTTGGCAAAAGGACATACTATGCTGGCAAATCATGCTGTAGCTCCCCAACACTCCGATGCTGGTAGAACAGTCTTGAATTTTTGGTTAGTGAAGAAGTTTTTTCGAAAATGTTTTTTTTACTCCAGATATGGCCATAACAGGCTAGATCCCTCAGGGTTTGGTTAAACCGAGAGGTTGTTTAACATTGCTCCATTTGGAATCTTGGAATATATGTTTATAGCAGCAAATATAGCTTCATACTAAATCCACCAGTGACCCTTGAATGCGAGATATCACAGAGGAGAAGAGCAGCTGGGACTAGAAGATAGTCTACTTCTGGCTTTTAATCTCTTAAACGTTACTATATTTTCAGCATAAATGTATACATGCCCATCTCATGTCAGAATAATGTGTAGATTGTAGAGTTTTTCTTGTATCCCCTTTTCATTGAGAACTCCTAGATCAGCTTTTTACTAGTTCTGTCAATCAGTATAAAGACCACCATGGTGGGTTGTGGGGCAAGGCAGGGCAGCCAGAGAATACCGAGCAGCGGCAATTCTTTGAGAGGATGTGAGAACAGTTAATTGCCAGAGGTGCGGAGTGGATGTGCCTACTAATCAATGGGGAGAGGAGGGACAGAAGTGTCGTTTTTTTTTACACTTTCTCAGTGAAAGAACATTCGTAAAGGCTATGCACAGCAAACAGAGCTAAACGTCAAGAAATAAACTGCATAGTGGGAACAAAGTCCCTGTTCATTCAGACAAAAAATAAATAAAAAATAACTGCCCACCAGACAACCCAATGACTTAAAGTGGTTGTAAAGGTAAAATGTTTTTAGCCAATATGTGTTCTCTGTGCTATATACATAGTGAATATAGTTGTTATTTCTGCTTAAAATATTTAGTTACCTGTTAAATAATCATGCCATTTCTCCACTTCCTCGTTCCTTCTCTTAGTTCTCTCCTCAACTTACAGGTTTTGGAGCGCGTTCACCAAAGCTACGTCCCAGCATCAAAGAAACTACAATTCCCTTGAGGCTTAGCGGCATTGCACATGCGCAGTGCCGCTTTTTCGCCGTGTCACATAACTAGAACGATTGATTAAAGTAAAGGCATTAATCTACATACATTTCCTATATTATCTGCTTCCCGACCGGCGCACGACGATGTACGTCGACAGAATGGCACAGACAGGCATAAGGGCATACCGGTATGTCCCCTTTAAGATGCCGCTGTGCCATCGAGGACCCCGTGAGTCCGGTAGCGGGTCCCGCGGACTCGATCGCCGTGGGGATACCGGCGTTCGTCCCACGGGAAGGCTGAATGGGGAGATGCGGAAATAAACAGCATCCCTCAGTTCTGCCTAGCCACTAGTGACGCCGATCTCTGCTCCCTGTGATTGGAGCAGAGATCAGCATTCACTAGCTCACAGCCACGCCCCCCCACAGTTAGAAACACGCCTCAAGAACACTTAACCCCTACACTGCCACCTAGTGGTTAACCCCTTCACTGCCATTTACACAGGAATCAGTACATTTAAATAGACCAAAGACCCAAAATCCAACAGTTGCCATGTTATTTATTGGGCATGGTGTACTTTGTTTTGGTTAGTGTTAATGGTTTCATTGGTTAAAGAAAAAGGATGCAGTCCTTGTATTCATTGGGGTTCAATGGGTAAACAAAAACGAACAAATGAAGCAGACATGGTTTTCGGTTTGCAGAACTGTTAGATAATGACTAAAATTCGGCACTCTGTAGCTGTAGAACATGCAATGTGAAGAGGATATACAGAGAAGAGCACTGCAAAGTAAATAACAAGTGATAAATGTACTGTATGCCGGGAAAGCAGAATGAAAAGTTAGCAATCTAAAATGTATTATATATTCAAATTGACTGACTTTTTGTGCACATGTTTCCGATTTACCTTTATAGTAAAAAAGCGTAAAGGTCATTGTTGTGTTGACAATCACAGTGCACATGCTGCATACCTCCGACAACCACATCTGATATTAAAATACATCTGTATATTCAATATCCTGTGATCTCAGACAATGTCTGCAAAAATCATTTCCTTAGTACAGAAGTCCAATAACCATGTCTGAAACTTTCAGTCATGTTTAAAACCAGAACTTTAGGCAGATAGAAAGGACCACCAAGATGCAGCTAGGTATTTGCAAACAAAAATAAATAAATCATTAAAGTTGATTAAATGCTCTCAATTTGGTTAAATATTGGACCCTGAGCACCTTTGGTAACATTCTCCAGCACATCATTTTCTTCATATAGGTGCAAAAACACTTTTTTTCCCCTCAAATGGGCCCCTCAGTGCAGCTTCTCTGAACGTCCTCTGGGGGAGCTCACACTGAGTAGCGGTAACAGAGGGACAGCATAAGTGCAAGCTGCTGTTCCTCAATGAGACTGGAGGAAGGAGAAAGGGAGTGGCTTGCCATGAAGCTGTGTGTTTTAATGAACACATACTTCTAATGGTAGCACACAGCTGTACGGGAGCCCACATAAGAGCGGCTCTGTAGGGCCCTGCAAGGGAAAGGTGTCGCCAAAGTTGGGGTCAGCACTTACACCCCATTCACACTTGTGCAACTTGTCATGCGACTTTAGACATCAAAGTAGCATGACAAGTCACACCCCATGTTATCCATTAATAAACATTTACATATGTGCAAATTAAAGTCGCAGCAACTTCAAAGTAGTTCATGCACTACTTTGGTCCAACTGTCAAGCACCTTGGATTGCCATTCAATGTTAACCCTTAAAAGTTGCACGAAAGTCATACCTAAATGTATTACATGCAACAGTGAGTTCTGACTTTTCAGAAGAACAACAAGCCACATCCAAGTTGCAACCATCCAAAATTGCCTCAAAGTTGCACTCCAAAGTCAGGCAACTTTGCAGTCATACAAGTGTGAATGGAGCCTTAAGGGAGCAACCAGAAACAGGGAAAAAGCAAAAACTTTGAGAGATGAAGAAACTTAAAATCTTAACCCCTGCAGCGCCCCCTAGTGTTAACCCCTTCCCTGCCAGTCACATTTATACAGTAATCAATGCATTTTTATAGCACGGATCGCTGTATAAATGTGAATGGTCCCAAAAATGTGTCAAAAGTGTCCGCCACAATGTCGCAGTCACGATAAAAATCGCAAATCGCCGCCATTACTAGTAAAAAAAAAAATAATAATAATAAAAATGCTATAAATCTATCCCCTATTTTGTAGACGATATAGCTTTTGCGCAAACCAAAAATATGTAGAAGAATACGTATCGGTCTAAACTGAGGAAAAAATTTGTTTAAAAAAAATAAAAAATAAAAATCAGAATTTGTTTATAGCGCAAGAAATAAAAACCGCAGAGGTGATCAAATACCACCAAAATAAAGCTCTATCTGTGGGGAAAAAATGATAAAAATTTTATTTGGGTACATCCTTGCATGACCGCACAATTGTCATTCAAAATGCGACAGCGCTGAAAGCTGAAAAATGGCTTGGTCAGGAAGGAGGTGTTCGTACCTGGTAGGCAAGTGGTTAAAAACTGATATTAAAGTTTTTGTTATTTTTTAATTAAAAATAAAATCAAAACAACAACATATCATACTTACCTACTCTGTGCAGTAGTTTTGCACAGAGCAGCCCAGATCCTCCTCTTCTCGGGTCCCTCTTCGGCGCTCCTGGCCCCTCCGTCCTGCTGAGTGCCCCCACAGCAAGCAGCTTGCTATGGGGGCACCCGAGCTGAGCCGGTGCTCTGTGTGTCCATTCAGACATGGAAGCCGCTGCTGGGTCCCACCCCCTTCCTCTCCTCATTGGCTCACTTACTTTGATTGACAACAGCGGGAGCAAATGGTGCCCGCTGCTCTCTCAGCCAATGAGCAGGGAGAGTGCAGGACAGCCGAGACTCTCGTGCAACATTGCTGGATCAAGATGGGGCCCAGGTAAGTATTAGGGGGGCTAATGCACACAGGTTTAAGGTTTTTACCTTAATGCACAAAAAACATTAGGATAAAAAAACCTTGTGCCTTTAGAATCTTTTTAAGGTCACTTTAAATAAAAAAAAAAAAATGTAATGCAGCTTGGGTGAGTACCTGAATTTTACATCATATCAGCTTCTTGCAATCCTGTGTACATTACTACTAAGACAGGGAGAAGGAGGAGCAGGACTCTGAGCCAATCAGGTGTTGTTGCATGCTGATGTGCTGACAAATATCATCCGGATTGAAGCAAAGAGCAGAGAGATTACCCTATCAGTCTGTTGCAGCTTATTCACCATCCAGGAGCAAAAATGGGGACGGTGAGACGACACCACTATACTCCTACATTCTATAGTTGTAAATTTCAGAACAGAGTGGACAGAAATACAAATCCATTGGCAAATGAAACAGCTCCCTTATATGCATTTCACCGGTGTATTTAGTTGCGAGTGCCAATGACTACACTTTAGAAAGGGCACATCGTGACGTTTCTAATAGGGGTCATGCCGTGACTGGCGGCTCCGGCGCGGGAGTGACATCACGCGACTCCGGCCAGTCACAGAGCTGGAGTTCGTGGCCCTGGAAGGAAGAGGGGAGAAGATGGACGCTCCCTGCTAGTGGTGACAACGGTGACATTGCGGGCTTCGGTTTCAGGTAAGCGACACATAATGGGCTACTATGCGATGCATATAGCCCATTATGCTTTACCTTTGCAGGGAAATAAAGGGGAAGTAAAACACACCAGGGTTTACTTCCTCTTTAAGTTCAGCTTTAAGATTCTATGATACAGTTGAAGAAATCAGGTATAAAAAAAAATAAATGGTGAAAACAGTTCTCTTTATTATTTACATTTATATGCTAATTTATGTATGTTGTTTGCTTTGTATATTTTTCACATTGCAAATGCAATACTATTATGTACACATACTGTAAAAACGTGCTTAGGTGGCACATGACCTGATAATAAAAAGGGAAGGTCCCTTCCTTCCTGTTCACAGGCCTCTCTATCAGTTCACTTCATCTTCACATTGCACTTATCGGGCAGATACAGAGCACTAGACAAGTGGAGGCAGCAGAATGTTTTCTACAATCTCGTGAGACAAATGGTAGAATTGGAAGATATGAAAACAGCTCATACACATCTTCTCTTCTTCCTTTAATTCAGAGGTCAAATTAGACAGCTGTCAATTCCTGGTCTGACAATGGCTTCTGCAGAGTCTTCGTTCAGTACTACATGTATGCGCAGCGCTTGCCCATGACATTGATGAAATTTATGAGGCTAATAATGTTTTATTAGAAGAGAACGCGAAGCCTTCATTGGAGGGTTCATTCGCAATGTGTAAAGTGTCCTGCGTTTTTTCCTGCACTGGATAATCACAGGTCACCGCTACAGCACATAGAAAACGATATATCGTCTATGTGCTCAGTTCACACTGCAACGCTGGTGTGATGTGTGGTGCCTTGCAGTGCAGAATAATGGAACATGTCTACAATTTTCTGTGCAGCACTGAATAGCATTGCATGTCTCTGCATGTCACTTCACATAAAGTTGAGAAAAAAAAAAAAACACAACACACACACACACACACACACAGCTCCCTGCCATAGCCGACTCTGCTCTGGCCTGCACAGTTATGCCGCGTACACACGAGCAGATTTTCCATCGGAAATATCTTGGATGGTTTTTCCAGACGGAATTCCGCTCCAGCTTGTCTTGCATACACAAGGTCACACAAAGCTTCTATGAACTTTCGACCGCCAAGAACGCGGTGACATACAACACTACGACCAGCCAAGAAAATTAAGTTCAATGCTTCCGAGCATGCGTCAAATTGTTTCCGAGCATGCGGAGGAATTTTGCGACCGAAAAATAGAGAACATGCTCTCAAATCTTTTGCTGGCTGCAATTCCGCCAGAAAAAGACCGATGGAGCATACACACGGTCGCATTTCCCAACAAAAAGCTCTCAGAGTTTTGCATGGTGGCATTTCCGATCGTGTGTATGCGACATAAGGCCTGGTTCACACTGCCGCAACTTCAAGTGACTTTCGTGCAAAACTTTAAAGCCGACATCCCAGCGAGACTTCGGCACGACTTTCATACGACTTCTTTAACAGAAGTCAACACAAGTCCTGCTGAAGTCGGACCAAAAAATAATGCAGGAACTTTTCAAGTCTCTCAAGACTCAAGTTGCTCATATTAGAATGGTTCCATTGCACTTAATGGGGCGCATTTTTTCATGCGATGTGTGCTCTCAAAGTCGGAGAACACGTCGCACCAGTGTGAACCGGTTTTCTATTTTCAGGCCCCCCCATCTATTAATCTGGTGACCCCACCAGTAACACTTTTTGTCCTAGAATGACAACATTCACTCACTATACTGTATCTATGGAGGAGCAGCGTTCTCACACGAAGCCGCTCTCCTGATTTGGACTGCGCACACCTCCTCCACATAACATAGTGAGACAGTGTGCTGTAGTTTACAGAGAGAGCTGGGGAAGGCCAATATAAAATTTTTTTTGTTTAGTTCACAGGAAGTTAAAAAAGGACAATGAACTTCTGGAAAGTTCAACATGTATTTTCTTTCCTCGCAGGAAAAATACTTAGCCTGAAAAAAAAAAAAAAGAATGCAGCCGCCACATTAAAGAACTGGAAAGCTGCAATCATTCCAGTTTTATTAATGTATTTAAGCAACAGTATGTCCCCCAACAAACCTTTGTTCATTAACAGCACTCTTTATATAACAGTATTATTTTATTTTATTTTTTTAAATAAAAGCTCTTCTAATTTGTCATTAAAAAGAAGTTACAGTCATGTGACTTTGGATTATACCTTCAGTCTGCTGCAGGCAGAAGGAGGCATTCCCTCTCTCTCTCCTCTCCTACGGTGATCACACTGGAACACTGTACCTTGGTAGCAAGTCAAAGGTATAGAGGCTGCAGCATAAACCCAGATATAATGTCTGCTATACCCTAGTCACACATGATGGATGTGTTGATATTTTCTTCTGTCATGGCAGATCCTGGAAACGTTAGATTTCCTGTTTTGCAGACTATTTGGCGAGAGAACCTCCCTGACACACCACACACACTATACAATGCCTTGCAAAAGTATTCACCCCCTTGACTTTTTACCTATTTTGTTACATTACAGCCTTTAGTTCAATGTTTTTTTTTTAATCTGAATTATATGTGATGGATCAGAACACAATAGTCTAAGTTGCTGAAGTAAAAATAGAAAAATATATACATAAAACGATTTTTCAGAAATAAAAAACTGATAATTGGCATGTGCGTATGTATTCACCCCCTTTGTTAGGAGCCCATAAAAGCTCTGGTGCAACCAATTACCTTCAGAAGTGACATAATTAGTGAAATGATGTCTACATGAGTTGTCATTACATATACACACCTTTATGAAAGGCCGCAACACCCAAGCAAGAGGCACCACTAACCAAACACTGCCATGAAGACCAAGGAACTCTCCAAACAAGTAAGGGGCAATGTTGTTGAGAAGTACAAGTCAGGGTTAGGTTATGAAAAAAAAAATATCCAAATCTTTGATGATCCCTAGGAGCACCACCAAATCTATTATAACCAAATGTAAAGAACATAGCACAACAGCAAACCTGCCAAGGGAAGGCCGCACACCAAAAGTCACGGACCGGGCAAGGAGGGCATTAATCAGAGAGGCAGCACAGAGACCCAAGGTAACCCTGGAGGAGCTGCAGAGTTCCACAGCAGAGACTGGAGTATCTGTACATAGGATGACAATAAGCCGTACGCTCCATAGAGTTGGGCTTTATGGCAGAGTGGCCAGAAGAAAGCCATTACTTTCAGCAAAAAACAAAATGGCACATTTTGAGTTTGCGAAAAGGCATGTGGGAGACTCCCTAAATGTATGGAGGAAGGTGCTCTGGTCTGATGAGACTAAAATGTAACTTTTTGCCCATCAAAGAAGACGCTATGTCTGGCGCAAGCCCAACACATCACATCACCCAAAGAACACCATCCCCACAGTAAAACATGGTGGTGGCAGCATCATAATGTGGGGATGTTTTTCAGCAGTCGGGACTGGGAAACTGGTCAGAGTTGAGGGAAAGATGGATGGTGCTAAATACAGGGATATTCTTGAGAAAAACCTGTACCACTCTCTGTGTGATTTGAGGCTAGGACGGAGGTTCACCTTCCAGCAGGACAATGAACCCAAACACACTGCTAAAGCAACACTTGAGTGGTTTAAGGGGAAACATGTAAATGTGTTTTTCTGTGGTCAGACTTAAAGATGGCTGTTCACAAGCGCAAACCATCAAAACTGAAGGAGCTGGAGCGGTTTTGCAACAAGGAATGGGCAAAAATCCCAGTGGTAAGATGTGGCAAGCTCATAGAGAGACTTATCCAAAGTGACTTGGAGCTGTAATAGCTGCAAAAGGTGGCACTACAAAGTATTGACTTTAGGGGGGGGGGGGGGGAATAGTTATGCACATTGACTTTTTCCTGTTATTTTGTCCTATTTGTTGTTTGTTTCACAATTAAAAAAAAAAAAAAAAATCATCTTCAAAGTTGTGGGTATGTTTTGTAAATTAAATGATGCAAATCCTCAAATAATCCATGTTAATTCTAGGTTGTGAGGCAACAAAACACGAAAAATGCACTGTATGTAGGGCATTTTTCCAGCTGGAACGTACCAATACTGGCACCTCCGGCACTCATCACATATGTGGTGCTACCAAGTATCCGATTGGTTGCTTAGCCAGCCCTCAAGGACATTGGCATTCAGAGCGCTTTAAAAAAAAGCATGTTCAATACCCCCCTCTTTTTTAAAGTGCTCTGAATGCCAATCAAAACACCGCTCACTAAATAAAATGGTAAGCTTCCAGTCCAGTTTACACATTGCGTTTACTTTGTTTTGCATCTTAAATGTTGCCCTGGCTTTCTTGGTGCATCAAACGCATCTTTAAAGAGGTCTATGACAACCCTCATTTAGAGCACCTGCAGCTTTTTAGAGGCTTTTATTCAGCTTTAGCTTTTCTTTGTTTTGTAGGTATTGCAGGCAGGGGCGTTGCTAGGTCTGCAAAAGATCCGGGGCTAGAGCCCATAGCAGCGGTCACCAACCTTTTTGCAGGCTTTTTGGATTGTCACTTGCCATGTCACCTGCCACCAGATGTGGATTGTCACTTGCCACTGTTGCTTGGCACCAGATGTGGATTGTCACATCACCTGCCACCATTTGCAGATTTTCACGTCACCTGCCACCAGATGATCACCTTTCACTTGCCATGCCAGCGCCACCAAATGTGGATTGTCACTGCATTGGTGGCAGACTGGCAGCACTGGTCCATTTAGTTCTGAGTGAGGGCAGGTGATGCAGGGCGGCCAGTGAGAGATGATGTCATCTCGCTGCTCCCCGCTGCACCTCGCTCCGACATTGAAGAGGCCCAGCTGTGAGGGCGGAAGAGCAGTGATGCGAGGCGGGCGAAGAGAGATGCTGTAATCTCTGCTCGTCTGTCCTCTCGCTTCTCTCATCCACTTGCCGGCTCTCTCATGCAGCCCGTCCGCCCGTGGCCCGGCTGCAGAGAGGCCACTGCCCACTGGTTAGGCAGGGACCCCTGCGGCAAGAGACTCTGGGCTTTGGGCCCCAGATTCGGGGCTATAGCCTCAATAGCCACTCCCTAGTGATTCCCCTTGATTGCAGGTATGAAAGATCCCAGGATGTACTGGTGAACCAAGAAGTGAACCAGAAAGACATCAGCAGTCACGTCCGGTTCAGGTGTATAAATTCTGGAGCGGGGCATCGGCAGAGCTGGGGGGGTCACTACTGAGCGGGGCATCTGCTAAATGAGGGTACCAATGAGCTGAGGATTTGCTGAACAGGAGTACTAATGAGTTGGCAATCTGATAAGTGGGGGTACTACCGAGCTGGGGTTCTACTGTGCCCCTTTAAAATCAACACACACAAGGCACTTTAATAAAAGCTTCAAAAGCGCATCATCGAAGCATCAAATACACATGTTGAAGCAGTAGGCACTTTAAGGTATGTTAAAGGCGAAGCAAGTATAAATGAGCCCTTATATATATATATATATATATATATACACACACACACACACACATATCTTGTGGAGTAAACACAGACTGAGCTATAAAATACAATTCCAAACTAGCCCAATTTGTATCAGATGAACTTGATGGATGGATTCTGTCATCTGCAATCCAGAGTCTGAGATCTCAACATTTATTATAACATCTGACTGCTAAAAGCAGTCAAGTCTGCTGGACAAATGTATGAAATGGAGTTTTTATCATCACCATTTCTGCTATTGGCCAGCATGGATAATGCAGTAGGACATCTTTTTACATTTTAAATCGTATAAAAGTGGAGATGCCTTCAGTTTTACCTTAGATCAGCAATTATGATCTGCCACTAATCAGATTACATTTCTAGCCTGCAGGGACACTCCTCCATGGTGACCCTGGTCATGTACTGTGACTTAACATTCTCGGACACAATTTCCTTTCCTTTGTCATCATAAAGAAAGTTGTGTCACACATAAAACAAATTACAAAAATAAGGAACTACAAAACCCGCAGGTTTTATGAGAAAGAGAAAAAGGGAACAGAATTTAAACACACGAAGCTTCACGGATCCTTATCATTTCCCACCATGTAACACATATTTACAAAACAAATGACTGTTATGCCGCGTACACACGATCGAAATTTCCGACAGCAAAAGACTGATGATAGCTTTTCATTGGAAAATGCGACCGTGTGTAGGCTCCATCGGAATTTTGCTGGCCGAATTCCCGCCAGCAAAAATTTGAGAGCATGTTCTCAATTTTTCAGACGGAAAAGGTTTCTATCGAAAATTCCAACGTGCAAAATTCCTACGCATGCTCGGAAACAATTTGACGCATTGAACTTCATTTTTTCTCGGCTCGTCGTAGTGTTGTACGTCACCACGTTCTTGACGGTTGGAATTTGGTGTGACTGTGTGTAGGCAAGACAGTTTGAGCGGAATTCCGTCGGGAAAACCATCAGAGCTTTTTCCGACGTGAATTCCGATCGTGTGTACGCGGCATTAGGCTCGGTTCACACTAGAGCGGCTTCAAAGTTGCCCGAATTTTGAGCAGCCCCGCACAGCACGACTTTAGCGCAGCTTGCAAACGACTTATTTAATAAGGTCAATGCAGGCTGCACTGAAGTCGCCCCAAGTAATGCAGGAACCTTTTTCTAAGTCGGAGAGACCTGAGTCGCTTTGATTAGAATGGTTCCATTGCACTAAATGGAGTGTGACTTGTCAGGTGACTAAGTCGCCCCAGTGTGAGCCGAGTGTAAAGCCTCGTACACACAATCCGATTGTTGGCATGGAATTGCATGATGACAGACTGTTTGCCTAAAATCCAACTGTTAGTATGTTCCTTCAGACAATTGTTGTCCAACTTTCCGCCAACAAGTGTTGGATGGCAGGCCAGTACATTTTCGGCAAACAACAGTCTGTTGACAGATTTACCTATCGTCCACACAAGTCCGTCACACAAAAGTACAAACACGCATGTTCGGAATCAATGTTCACCAAACACGACATTAGTAGAAGGTGCCCAAAGGGTGGCGCTCAAGAGCTGAAATTCCACGTAGTATGGCGCTACGTTCGTGATTGTTGGCCGACAATTGTGTGCTGTTAGTATGCAAGACAAGATCCAGGCACACGCCCTTTTGACAAAAGTCTGATGCTTGGTTGGCCAACAATCCTATTGTGTGTACGAGGCTTTACACTTGATATTTTCAAGGCCAGAAAACCTTTTTTTTGAAAAACATCAAGACTTACTGAAAATAATGAAAATAGAAAAAAAAAAAAAAAAAAAAAATAAAAAGGGGGGGGGGGGAAATGGTAACCTGCAATGTAATAAAGGTTTTCTTTTAGATATAATACATGCAGTCACAGTATTCTGTATATGAATTCATTTTTTTTCCATATTTAAATGGAATATGTCTGTCCAAAAAAAATAAAAAATAAATAAAAAAAAGGAACTGCAGCAGAGGTTTGGGAAAACAATACCAGAACTATAATGTGCACAATTCAGAACCTCCATCATGCCACGTTTGTTGAATTGGTTGGTCTGCATGTAAAATATAGAGAACAATATAAATAAAGCCATGCACATAAAAATGTATTCATATACTGAATGCCATCATTAAGGCAATTTCAAGTCTTCTTGAATGGATTGATCTGCATGTAAATACATTTAAAGAAAAAATAAATAAAAAAAAATGTATATAAAAACCCACACACACTATTCAGATACTAAATGTTATTATTAAAGCAATTTTCAAGACTTCCCACGGACTTTCAATTGAATAGATGTGTGAATTTGAGCTGGCCATTCTTATGCCCCGTACACACGGTCGGACTTTCCGACAGAAAATATTTGATGGGAGCTTTTTGGTCGGAAAGTCCGACCGTGTGTAGGCTCCATCAGACATTTTCCATCGGAATTTCCGTCGCACAAAATTTGAGATCTGGTTCCACGCATGCTCCGAATCAAGCAGAAGAGCAGCACGTCACCGCGTTCTTGACGTTTGCAATTTCCGACCAATTTTGTGTGTATGCAAGACAAGTTTGAGCCAACATCCGTTGGAAAAAAATTCATGGATTTTGTTGTCGGAATGTCCGATTGTGTGTACGTGGTGTAAGACATTCTGGTTATAAAACACACACACAAAAAAAAAGGTAACTTGGCTTCATATAGGGTCATTGTCCTGCTGGAGGCTCCAGCCTCAAGTTTTCCCAGTATTTGGATGCGTCTATATTTTTATTAAGCCTGAGCAATGTCTTCAGTCTCCGCTGATCAAAAAATAAATAAAAAATTAATAAATAAAGAATCACACCGAGGATATGCTGGTGTTCTTGAGGTGATGATCAGTGGTGGCCATCACACATTTTGCAGGATGACCAAAGACACTGTAGCATGCCATGGGATAGGATGTAATGATTTTTCTGAAAAGTATGTCTTTTCCTTTATGGGTTATATAGTTGTCCCAAGGATGTTTTCTCCCATCTTAGTTATGGATCATTACTTCTTCAGCATTACTACTGGCATCTTAGATGCTTCTTTGACTAATGCCTTAAATCCCCAGTCACCCGATGGGCCATATAAAGGCAAGACAGCAGTTATGTCATATCCTTTCCATGCTCTAAGCTATGTTCTACTTTTTTTGGTTTTGCAAGTGGTTGTAAACCCTTACATATACCCAGTGAAGTGACTGGCTTCAGTGATGCAGAGATGAATCCAATCCCCCTACATACATTGTACCTGTCTCTTATCCATAGCCAAAGTCCAGAATTTATAAAGTTTGTCTGAGCTGTTAGAAATAAAAAACGGGGTGGAGAGCTGAAATTACACACCGCAGCACTTAATGAGGAGAGCTCTGACGGCTGATTTGGAGGAACAGAGCTGAGGCTGTCAATCAGCTGGAGATCCCTTCCGTCACCTTTTTTCTCTTGGGGTCAGGAACATTTGTCAGAAGTGATTCATGCCAATAGTAGAGGAACAAAGCAGCAGACAGAATTGACACTTAGTGCACTGGATAGGGACAAGTACACACTATAGAGTGATATGCTTTGTTTATATTTCATGTCTGAGGTTTACCACTTTAGTCTGGATTCACACTGTGTGCAGTGCGGCTCGCAGCATGGGGTCTGGTGCGTCCTCGTTTACTGTTTCAGGTCCTCATTTTTGGCTAAATTCGGACTTGAAACAGAGCCAAAGATGCATAGGACTCTTCTGCTATGCATTCCACGGCTGTCCAGGGATGTGTGAAAGGGCTCCATTGAGAGCTGGTCACACTCTCCTGTCATGCGAATTGGATGTGGAGAAATCCACATCCGATTCGCAATAGTGTGAACCCAGCATTAAAGTGTTACTAAACCCGGGACCCTACATTTGCTATATCTGGTCTCCCACAGTACACACTACATTCAATTGCAATTCATTTTAGTAAATCTAAACTGCTAAATACTGTACCTTTTCTCATCAGAAGTATATAGAAGTCATAAGACTGCTAGGAGTGTCTGGTTAAAGTTTGTAGTTGTTTATTCTCCTCCGACTGTCCTATGAGGCTGCAGGACCCCTGACCCTCTTTCTGGACAGTGTGATTAGCCCTGTGCCAATCACATGCACCCTCCCATAAATAAAAAAATAAATAAAAAATGAAAAACACACTTCTCCAGCAACACACACCAAACTGATAATATGCAGAGTGCCGCCACAAGGCCCTGTTCTATTGGGAGATGGATTGTGGACTGTGGAAGAAGGGGAGGATCAAACAGCCTTTTTACACAATACATATCTAAGAAATGGTAAGCAGCAAAATAACATGACCTCTTTCACAGGAGCTGTCCAATCAGGTCCGCCTGTCAGTTTTTCAGGCAGACCCGATCTGACCCTCCAGTATCTTCTATGGAGTGACGGATGTCAGCGGACACATGTCCGCTGAAACCCGCTGCCATCCGATCCAATCCTGTCTGCCAAAAACAGACGGATGGTGGTCCTATTCCCCATCCGTTCAGCGGATCGGATGGAAACCGACAGGCGGTCTGTTTCTATCCGATTGCCCCAAAGTGGAGAGCTGGATTGCTATGCAGAGTAAAAACAAGGACCTGTCATCCGCCTGCTCAGCGTGAATCAGCAGAGAGATCCCCCGATGAGCAAGCGGAGTCCGCTTAGCAGAGGCGCCCGTGTGAAAGGGGTCCAAAATGTTTGCTTTTGGGTTAAATACTGCCAAAAAAGAGTAATGAATTAGGTGAAGGACTTTCTAATGGGCCAATAGTGGCAAAAAAGTGTCAAACATTTTATTGAACTGAAATTTTATTTTAGAACTGAAAAATGAACAAGTGCTAAGAGAACCTAAATATAAACAAGTAAATAATAATAATTAAAATCTGAGTAGATATCGATTCTTTGAATTGAGTTGTACTCATCTAGTCTTAATTAACCTGCATAAATAATATCTTGCACTGTTGTAATGTTATCCTTCAGAGTGGATAAACATCCTACACACATTAATAGATCAGAGAGACAAACAAATCGGGAAACTTTTCCAATCGTCACTGAAAACTCAATTAAAGCCGAAGCTTACATCTACAATACATCTCGGGGACACGCATACATAACATAACCTCTTTTCACAGTCAGTATTATTCATTGCTTCAAAGAACTCCACCTCTGGAGACAATTATGAGTTCTATTTATAGCCCACACACCTCCTTTGCAGGAACTAAAAATAGACATAACCAATAAAACACAATTCATATATTTGTTGATCAACAGCATAATATTTATTTTCTTACTTTTTAGGACAGTACTAGTATACAAAGAGTTATGACCAGTACAGAATTAGCACTGCGTGTTGTAGAGTATTTAGGAGCCCATTCTTTAAAAAAAGACATATGATGCACTTGACCCTTGGCTGAAACTGGTTCCAATTCCAAAAACATTGCTGCCCTGATGGCATGTGTCATTTGGACACAAGCACAAACCGGAGCTGCTGCGATTTACCGTATATGCCAAAGCTGCCTTTTATACCCAGCCTGGCATTGACATGTCCCCTTATGCTACTCAATGCACTGTGTATAGCACTGGCCTGGAAACTGTTAATCAAGCTTTCAAGGTCATCAGCCCAGCATACTATTGTGTGACAGGCATTCGTACTTTATGCACTCGTAAATTACTCCGATGTGCAAATGTTTGAAGTTTATATTGTGAGATAGAACGAAGTCACACTTGGCAGAGCCCCATGGCTAATCTGTCATGTGCATAAGAGCATTGATAATGAGTGGTTTGTATGTATGACTTGCAGAAGCTTGGAAGGAAGCTAGCTCTACAATCTAGCTGCATGGGGTATCATTTCTATCAAAGTATTAGATGATATTTTCCAGCAAATTACCCTCATGACAGAAAGTAGACTATGCAGGTAATAAGATAGATGAGGGCCTTATGTTTTCTTATTTCACTCTTTATCAGTCATTTATCAAGGGCAATGGAGTGACGGAGGAACTATGCTGTCTACAAATGCTTCTGTGTGGATTTAAAGGATAAGATTTAATATGTAGGTGAACTATATGTAAACATTTTCCAGTGGCGAGAATGTCAAGAGATTTAAAATTGATGCAATTCCCTTTTTCACTATCTAGATCAGTATGTTGCAGTCTTCTTATCCCAGAGGAAACCTTAAAATCACCTTAAAATCATTTTCAGGCCTCTGGGAACCCCTGCTACAAGCAAACAATTCAATGACGGCCAGTGGGGAGAAGGGCCCCACACACCGGCGGCCAGCGGGGAGAAGGGCCCCTCACACCGGCGGCCAGAAGGGCCCCTCACACCGGCGGCCAGCGGGGAGAAGGGCCGCAGTCAGCGGGGAGAAGGGCCCCTCACATTGACAGTCAGCGGGGAGAAGGGCCCCTCACACCGGCGGCCAGCGGGGAGAAGGGCCCCAGTCAGCGGGGAGAAGGGCCCCTCACATTGACAGTCAGTGGGAAAAATTACCCTCACATTGACAGTCAGTGGGAAAAATGACCCTCACAGTGGCGACCACTGGGAAAAAATGACCCCTACAGTGGCAGCCACTGGGAAAAATGACCCTTACAGTGGCAGCCACTGGGAAAAAATGACCCTTACAGTGGCAGCCACTGGGAAAAAATGACCCTTACAGTGGCAGCCACTGGGAAAAAATGACCCTTACAGTGGCAGCCACTGGGAAAAAATGACCCCTACAGTGGCAGCCACTGGGAAAAAATGACCCCTACAGTGGCAGCCACTGGGAAAAAATGACCCTTACAGTGGCAGCCACTGGGAAAAAATGACCCCTACAGTGGCAGCCACTGGGAAAAAATGACCCCTACAGTGGCAGCCACTGGGAAAAAATGACCCTTACAGTGGCAGCCACTGGGAAAAAATGACCCTTACAGTGGCAGCCACTGGGAAAAAATGACCCCTACAGTGGCAGCCACTGGGAAAAAATGACCCTTACAGTGGCAGCCACTGGGAAAAAATGACCCTTACAGTGGCAGCCACTGGGAAAAAATGACCCTTACAGTGGCAGCCACTGGGAAAAAATGACCCTTACAGTGGCAGCCACTGGGAAAAAATGACCCTTACAGTGGCAGCCACTGGGAAAAAATGACCCTTACAGTGGCAGCCACTGGGAAAAAAATTACCCTTATATTGGTGATCAGTGCCCCTTACATTGTTAGTAAGAAGAATGACCTACTTATAGCAGTGGTCAGAATGCCACTCTTACAGATAGCTAAAAGGATCGCAAATCGCATGCTGCAGGCTCTGCCAGGTGGTGTTGGTCCCAGAACAATGCAGGCACCATCAGACTGGAGGTTAATTACTCACAGCTCAAGGACCCCCTAGTAACCTCTGAAGGAACCCCGCTTGAAATTGGCTGGTCTAGAATAATTATCTTCACCTCTCAGATGTATATACACAATGCACATCTTCACCATTTATCCACAATACCCATACACTGATAAACCATTTAAAACAAACTATCGCCCATCACAGTTTAATTAGACGTAGTCACCAGCCTTACCTACTTAATGAGACGAGCCATGGGGTCTAAATGGGGCATCATCCAGATCCACTATGAATACTTTGCTATCTCTTTTCGCACACAGGACTGCAGATGGTGCCAGCGATACTTGACAGCCACTGCATTCTACAGCATGACAAAAACCATTTGACACTTACACAAAATATTAAATCCGCCAACGTGTAACGCAAATCATCTATAACACGTAAACGCATACAAGTGACATTTTACAGCAATGTCTGCAAAACTTTGCAGGTATAGATGCAGCAATTTAATGAGCCCTGTCAGAGATCCACGTCTTCTCCAGTGTGATCATCTGTCACAAGGTGTAATCCATTTGCACATCACAGAATAAAAAATAAAAAAAAATAAAAAAACAGAAGGCAGTCAATGTATTTCCCAGGGTTGTCTGGGCTCCTTTCAATGTTGTGTTTTAACAGATGGGTCAGACTGGCTTGTAAAGCTTCAGCAATAGCAGTGAGGAATCTCCATGGGCTGTGTGCTGGGCGATCATAAAGTTTAAAGACAATACAAGAGACACCAACAAAGATCAGACCCCCTCCTGAGCTCATTCATAGCAGAAGTTCAAGATGAACAGTCAACTGCAGCAGATCACAGCTGTGCCACCAACAGGAAGGGAACATGACACCCATTATTATGTGTGATCAGCACATCCCTGGGACCAGCTCAGGACATAACATATGACAATGTGAAGAATTCAGCACCATGCACACACATGTCACTCCAGGACACAGCACTAAGAGGATGCATGCATGCCATCCACATAGGAACTCACCATAGTAAATGGACATAGGTCAGGGACACATATACAGTGCAGGATGTGTTGGTTTCCCTCCCAGGGTCCTCCACAGATCAGATCTCCCACTAGAAGAATGCAGCAGCAGATCCTGTACTCTGACTTCCAGCTCTCACAGCTGCCTGAGCTCTGAGCTCTGTCAATTCATTGACCTGCTGGGGAGGGGGCGGAGACGCCGCTTTGATTGCCAGCTCCACCATCAAACCGTGGATTCAGCAGCAAGCAGACGGCTACCAAGGCAGCCAATCGCTGCGGGGCAGAGGGGCGGGGCGCCAGCAGGGATTCATTCAAGACTGCAGAGTGTGGGAAAGTGCGAGGAGGGGAGGAGGGAATGTCTAGTAGAGAGCGGATCGGGAGGATGTGGCCCCCTGCTGGACGCATGGTCTGTACAGGCTTCCCTGGATACCGGTATTTACAGACTGAGATATTTGTGTCCTTCTCAGGATAGAAGTGGGCTTCCCTCTCAGCAGATGGCTGACACCAGTACACACACAGCTACTAGGGTACACACACACACAGCTACTAGGGTACAGACAGCTACTAGGATACACACACACACACACACACGGCTAATAGGGTACACACACACACACACACACACACACGGTTACTAGGGTACACACACACACACACACACACACACACACACATGACTACTAGGCTACACACACAGCTAGCTTCTAGGGTGAACACACACAGCTACTAGGAGACACACACAGCTACTAGGGTACACACACACACACACACACACCTACTAGGGTACACACACACACACACAGCTACTAGGGTACACACACACACACACACACACCTACTAAGGTACACACACACACACACCTACTAGGGTACACACACACCTACTAGGGTATACCCACACACCTACTAGGGTACACACACACCTACTAGGGTATACCCACACACCTACTAGGGTACACACACACACAGCTACTAGAGTACACACACAGCTACTAAGATACACACACAGTGTAACGGATTCCTGTCGCACTCAGCTTGAGACAACTTCTAGGATTCACACACACACACAGCTACTAGGGTACACACACACAGCTTCTAGGGTACACACACACACACGGCTACTAGGGTACACACACACATGACTACTAGGCTACACACACAGCTAGCTTCTAGGACACACACACACAGCTACTAGGACACACACACACAGCTACTAGGACACACACACACAGCTACTAGGGTACACACACACCTACTAGGGTACACACACACACACACACACCTACTAGGGTACACACACACACACACCTACTAGGGTACACACACAGCTACTAGGGTACACACACACACACACACACACACATACTAAGGGGTACACACACACACCTACTAGGGTACACACACAGCTACTAGGGTACACATACACACACCTACTAAGGTACACACATACCTACTAGGGTACACACACACACACACACACAGCTACTAGGGTACACACACACACAGCTACTAAGATACACACACAGTGTAACGGATTCCTGTCGCACTCAGCTTGAGTGTTTCCGTCAGTACACTGCTTCCTCCAATCTGGATCCTCAGATATCAGATTTTACAGCCGAATATTGTAACCAAGAACCAGACGAGACTAGCTCAGTTACAAAGCTGGAGCATGAACTGTTTATTTGAACACAGGTACAATAGAGATACACTCAGGGGACAAGCCCCCTCCTTTGCATAATGAAACAGAGCGGGGTAGACTTTACCTCCACCAGTATCATGACACGGGTGTAGTCAACTTCTCATCAGTATATTGTCTTTGGGGGGGGGGGGGCTCCTGGAGCAATTCCTGCCCCCCTCCCCTCTCACAGCTAATCCACCTAGACATACATCCCATAATACTTTGCTTACAAGGCAGACACAAACAATGGAACAATGGAATACAGCCACACCCCAAATGACCCAGCAGAGAGCACGCCAGGGTATGTATGAGACAATATACAATACATATATTTACACAACATTTCAGTGTGGCTGTGAGTGAGTCCGATTTAGTACAGATCAGACTGGGGTTCTTGGTAACCCTGTGCCCCTATTAGACACAGGCTGACTTAGACATAGAGGTGCATGGGGAGCTGAAACAAGGGTTTCCCAACCTCTCCAAGGGATTCTGGGTTCCACAGGCCCCCCGCCCAAAGTGACTCCTGTCACACACAGCTACTAGGATACACACTCACAGCTACCAGGATACATAGGCACACACACAGCTACTAGGGTATGCACACACAGCTACTAGGGTACACACTACAACATTGGCCCTGGGCCCTGGATCAGGGGCAGCTGGGTTCTGCTTACTTCTGTCTCTGATTTCTGCCATTTTTACACGTTTTACCAAAACACCCCATTGTTTGACTTTTATACTAAGTCTGTTTCCTCCTATTACCACAAATTCATGTCATTAGAGTGAAAGAAGGAGAATTCTATCTTTTGCAATAAATAAATAAATGCACTCGCAAAATCGCAGATCGCTGCCATTACTAGTAAAAAAAATAATAATAAAAATGCCATAAATCTATCCCCTATTTTGTAGACACTATAACTTTTGCGCAAACCAATGAATATTACGCTTATTGCTATTTATTTATTTTTTTTTTCAACAAAAATATGTAGAAGAATACATATCGGCCTAAACTGAGGAAAAAAATATTATTTTTTTTTTTAAAAATGCTGAATATTTTTTAGAGCAAAAAGTTAAAGATATTGTGTTTTAAAAAAAAAAAATGATGGTCTTCTTTTGTTTATAGCGCAAAAAATAAAAACCGCAGAGGTGATCAAATACCACCAAAAGAAAGCTCTATTTGTGGGGAAAAAAAAGACATCAATCTTGTTTGGGTACAATGGCACACGACTACACGATTGTCAGTTAAAGCGATGCAGTGCCGTATTGCAAAAAAAATGGCCTGGTCATTGAGCAGCCAAATCTTCCGAAGTAGAAGTGAAGTAGTTAAATGAAAATCGTTCATTCTGTTCACATACAAGAAAAATTATGGGGTTTGTCCCTTCAGAAATTTTAATTTGGTCTGAATCGGATGTCGAAGATTGTGTTCACACTATACAGAAATCGAACAATCATTCCTTATAGTGTGTACCCCACTTAAGCCCACAAAGTGTCGTGACTGTGATTAGTGTATCGGGGGGTGCAATATTCTGTCTCCTCATCTTGGCCAATGCAGAGGTATGGAGCTGGAGGAAGGATCGATGGACTACACGTGGGATGACACCACTGCACTTGTGCTCCATTGAGAACCACGGTCCCTCTGCTGCGCAAGTTTCTTCATTCATATGTAGCACCCTCTAGTGTGTGCTAGGTGTTAGTGTAGGTTTTGTTAGTGTGGCTAAAAAGCCTGAGCTGTGAATCTGGGTCAGGGTTCAGTGAGTCAGGGCTGGATGACTCATCCTGAGAGTTCCTCTGTTGCTTACCCCTGGTCTAGAAAGTTGTAGAAAATTCTAGAGCTAGCGGGTGTAGGTTAGTAGGAGCTGTTTAGAATATTCCAATAGAATAATGAACAGGAATATCTCTGCCTCAGCTATGAATGGAAAAAAGTCCGACAAGGTAAGGGGCTCGACAATATCCCCCGTGGTAGCCAGCGGGAGATGGGTGGGAGAAACCCAGGGGCTCAGGACAGCAGAACAGCAACCAATGCCCTCTATTTCCTTCCTGCAGGAGGGAGAGGAGGAGAAGCAGGAATTAAGCGGCTGCATGAAGGGATCAGTTCCTCTACATACCGCCACCCCTCCTATCCAGGTGTACAGTAGAGCCACGCCATCATGACCCCCTATGACCCCTGTACATATGTCCCTGAGCATGAGTATTTGCCACACTGTCATCTCCAAGCTATATCCAAAAAAAATACATTTACTGAATGGGTAAAGTGAGCAGCACTCAGTCATATAACAGCTGATATTGTGAATACATACAAGAAGTTAGTCCCCCAAATAGTGTAGTGAGAGAGGAAGCAGAGACAAATCCTGGTAAAAACAACATTTTTGGGGTTAGAGAACCCCTTAGCTCAAGTATCTTCTGCCAGGCAGATCACACACGTACAATATATTTGGAAATTAGTGAGAACACGCTGTTAAAATGTATTTGGAAATCAATGAGATCAGTGATGTTATTGCTCAAATCTGGAAAACATTTATATGACTCATGTTTGATTTACAATGGAATTTGTACCAGGCAGTTAACGGAAAACACATTTGCATGACCATCTAAAATTCAGTTATACTACAGCTAAAGCTATTTTTTTTAAAAAATGGGTTCAAATACCTTTTCAAGGTATTATTTTGTCATCCATATCCCATTAAAGCAATGTCCCTTCACATCCTGTCCAGGGATGCAAAAGGAAGTGAGAGGGAATCTCTCCAATTGAAGGGTATTTCCTACTTAAAGGGGATGTAAACCCTCTCCTATACCCCGTGAAGTGAATAGCCTCAGATCATACACAGGGATGAAAAAAATCTCACTACATAAGTTTTACATGTATATCTGCTGTCTTCAGCTTTCTACATTCTTTAGAAGGTAAACATTGTGTTAGAAATTTTACTTTCTCTTTCAGCAGTGGGAGGGGAGTCTGGGCATACACTGTGTAACAGCTGATTGGAGGAAAGGCACCCCCCCCAAATAGGCAGAGGAACGAAGATATTTGCAGAGCTGTGCTGTGAATGGACAAGCTCTCTGCTAATCTATTTATAACAACAACCCCAGCACAAATTTTCAGCTGCTTTTATCTTCCGTGTCGAAGAACTTATCAGAGGTTATCATGCTGAAAACAGAGGAAAGAAGCAGCAGAAAGACACGGGACTTGGGGCATTGGAGAGAGATAAGAAAACACTACAGATATATGTGCCCAGGTCAAATTTCATGAATGGGGTTTACTTAAAGGTAAGTTTAGATGTGTGGCTATCTTTGCCACACATCTGAAAAGTGATGTGCAGGGAAAAACTTTTCAGAGGAGTTTGACAGGTGGTGGTGAGGCAATATGTATACCGCTCGTTTTAACCCTGTAAATTCTGCACCAATATGCAGTTTAGCAGTCACACCTTCCAAAAGGTACTTGGGGTCATGAGATCATAGGACTGATGCTCTAACAAAAACAGCAGTCTATTTAGAAAAGGTAGGTACTTAACAACGTATGTGTCCGTACAGTGGTGAAAATGACTATTTGATGCCCTGAAGATTTTGAAAGTTTGCCCACTTGCAAAGAAATGAAGGGTCTATAATTGTTGTCATAGGTGTATTTTAAATGATGGATACAGAATATCAACCAAAAATCCAGAAAAAAACAATCAAAATGTTATAAATTGAGTTGCAGTTCAGTGAGTAAAATAAGTAATTGATCCCCTACCAACCAACAATAATTCTGTCTCCGATAGACTGGCTACAGTCTGTGCTCATGCGTTACACAGATTATTCCTGTCAATTTAAGAAGGTGCTCCTAATGACAACTCGGTATGTGTATTCTGTCCACAGAATCTCTTTCTTCCATTCAAACCTCACCATCATGGGCAAGACCAAAGATCTGTCAAAGGATGCAGGGACAAGTTTATAGACCTGCACAAGGCTGGAATGGGCTACAAGACCATCAACAAGAAGCTTGGTGAGAAGGAGACAACTGTTATGCCGCGTACACACGAAGGGACTATCCCGCGGGATTATCCTCTGAACCCAAGACCAGCGGATAATCCCCTCGTGTGTGGGCGTCGGCGGACTTTTTGGCGCCAAAGTCCGGCGGACCAAAGTTTTAAGTTTGGTTTTAAAATTATCCGCTGGACTTGGCAGTCCGGCGGACAATCCCGCGTTAGTAGGCTAGTCCGCCGGACTTTTGAAATGAAGTCCGTTCATTTAGCACGTGACTTCAGGTTACGTAGCTAGCGTAGGCAGTAAATGCCACCGCGCTAGCTCCGTAAGCTGGCATGGATTTAAAGGGACTCCCCACGCCGAAAAAACGGCGTGGGGGTTCCCCCAAATCCATGTCAGACCCTTATCCGAGCACGCAGCCTGGCCGGCCAGGAAAGGGGCGGGGACAAACGAGCGCCCCCCCTCCTGAGCCGTACCAGGCCGCGTGCCCTCAACATGGGGGGTGCCCTGGGGAAAGGGGGGCCGTGCGCCCCCCCCACCCCAAAGCACCTTGTCCCCATGTTGATGAGGACAAGGGCCTCTTCCCGACAACCCTGGCCGTTGGTTGTCAGGGTCTGCGGGGGGGGCTTATCGGAATCTGGGAGCCCCCTTTAATAAGGGGGCCCTCAGATCCCGGCCCTCCACCCTATGTGAATGAGTATGGGGTACGATGTACCCCTACCCATTCACCTAAGGTGTAAAATGTAAAGTACAAAAACAGCCACACTTTTGAAAAAATATTTTATTGCACTGCTCCGGGGGTCTTCTTCCGTCTTGGGGGTCTTCTCGCCGGACTCCTCTGCCATTTACCAAGCTCTTTTACCGAGCGGAGAAGTCCGGCTACCTTCTTCGTTGTCGCCGCCGTCGTCTGGGGGTCTCGATCCGCCTTCGGGGGTCTTCCGGGGGTCTCTTCTGTTCTTGCGGCGGTCGTCGTTCTCCGCGCCGCCGGCGCCGCCTTCTTCCGATGTTGACACGTCGCTGTCTCTGCCCGGAATGCCAGAGCCGCGCTGCGCTGGGACTTATATAGGGACATGGGGACAGGGTCACATGCTCATGTCACATGGTGACCCTGCCCCCTTGTGATGTCGCAGTCCCGGAGGATGCTGGGACTGTGACATCACAGGGGGGCGGGGTCACCATGTGACATGAACATGTGGCCCTGTCCCCATATAAGTCCCAGCACGGAGGAGGAGGAGGAGGAGGAGAAGAAGAATCGAGACCCCCCAGACGACGACGGCGAAGAAGGTAGCCGGACTTCTCCGCTTGGTAAATGGCGGAGGAGTCCGGCGAGAAGACACCCAAGACGGAAGAAGACCCCCGGAGCAGTGCAATAAAATATTTTTTTCAAAAGTGTGGGTGTTTTTGTACTTTACATTTTACACCTTAGGTGAATGGGTAGGGGTACATCGTACCCCATACTCATTCACATAGGGTGGGGGGCCGGGATCTGAGGGCCCCCTTATTAAAGGGGGCTCCCAGATTCCGATAAGCCCCCGTCCGCAGACCCCGACAACCAACGGCCAGGGTTGTCGGGAAGAGGCCCTTGTCCTCATCAACATGGGGACAAGGTGCTTTGGGGTGGGGGGCGCACGGCCCCCCTTTCCCCAGGGCACCCCCCATGTTGAGGGCACGCGGCCTGGTACGGCTCAGGAGGGGGGGGGCGCTCGTTCGTCCCCACCCCTTTCCTGGCCGGCCAGGCTGTGTGCTCGGATAAGGGTCTGACATGGATTTGGGGGGAACCCCCACGCTGTTTTTTCGGCGTGGGGAGTCCCTTTAAATCCATGCCAGGTCACGGAGCTAGCGCGGCGGCATTTACTGCCTACGCTAGCTACGTAACCTGAAGTTACGTTCTAAATGAACGGACTACTCCGTGTGTGGGCAAGTCCGTTCATTTTCAAAAGTCCCGCGGACTTTTGGCCGGCGGATTATCCGCAAGTGAAGTCCGTGCGTGTGTGGGCAAGTCACACGCTCGGAAAGTCCGGTGAGGCCAGCTGGAAAGTCCAGCGGATTGTCCACTGGACTTAGGTCCGCCGGCAAAAGTCCGCACGTGTGTACGCGGCATTAGAGCGATTATTTTGCAAATGGAAGAAATACAAAATAACCATCAATTGCCCTCGGTCTGGAGCTCCATGCAAGATTTCGCCTCATGAGGTAAGGATGATCATGAGAAAAGTTAGGGATCAGCCCATAACTACACAGGAGGGGCTTGTGAATGATCTAAGGCAGTTGGGACCACAGTCACTAAACAAACCATTGGCAACACAATATGCCACCATGGATTGAAATCCTGCAGCACCCACAAGGTCCCCCCTCCTCAAGAAGGCACATGTACAGGCCCATCTAAAGTCTGCCATTGAACATCTAAATGATTCGTAAAAGGATTGGGAGAAAGTGCTGTGGTCAGCTGAGACCAGAATTGAGCTCTTCGGCATTAACTCGACCCGCCATGTTTGGAGGAAGAAAAATGCTGACTATGACCCTAAGAACACCATCCCTACAGTCAAGCACAGAGATGGAAACATGATGCTTTGGGGCTGTTTCTCTGCTAAAGGTACAGGCCAACTTTGCCATATTAAAGGGGCCAATGGACCCCCGGGGGCCATGTATTGTAAAATCTTGGATGAGAACCTTCTTCCCTCAGCCAGAACACTGAAGATGGGTTGTGGATGAGTCTTCCAGCATGACAATGACCTAATATGCCAAGGCAACAAAGGAGGGGCTCAAGAAGAAGCACATACAGTCATGGAGTGGCCTAGTCAGTCTCCAGACCTTAATCCTATAGAAAATGTATGGAGGGAGCTGAAATTTTGAGTTTCCATAAGGATTTAGAGAAGATCTGTAAAGAAGAGTAAACCAAAATCCCTCCTGAGATGTGTGCAAACCTGGTAACCAACTAAAAGAAACGTTGTACCGCTGTGCTTGACAACAAGGGTTTCCCCACCAACTACTAAGTCATGTTTTGCTTGGGGATCAAATATTTATTTTACTCACTGAACTGCAACTCAATTTATAACATTTGTATTGTGTATTTTCTGGATTTTTGGTTAATATTCTGTCTCTATCATTTAAAATACACCTATGATAAAAATGATAGACCCTTCATTTTTTTGTAAGTGGGTAAGCTTACAAAATTTACAGGGGATCAAAGTGATTTTTCCCCACTGTATATGGCAGCAGGTTCAGAAAAATGTTAGTTAATTTTAGAATCCCCAATGTATTAGGGAATAGATCTATTTTCTTGAGATATGCAGTGCAAACCACATCTCCTTTGCCTTACCTGTACATAGCGGAGAGAGAGATGCTATTTTCTTCACAGTTAGCTCGCTAAGAGAATGTCTTGATAATTACAGATTGCTTCTTGATGTTTGTCCGCCGTACTTCCAATTCTTAAGAGGTCTGCGCTCTTCAGTCTCACTGATCACTGTAAGAAGGTAGCCGTTACATCAGATAGATGGACACAATAATTGGCCTGACCTTCTGCCACTGTGGTGTTCTTGCAGAGAAGACAGCTCACAGATTTCAAGATAGCTGCTGTGTTTGAAGACAGTCTTATTCAGTAAAAACTGCTAAGTGCTAAAGTGGTCTTAGAAGACAGTTAATACTGTATGGTGCCAGTATGGAAGCACACCGCTAGATTTGCTAATTGGGGTCTCAGTATGAAATATTTGAATTTGCTAACCAGTAAATGTTTGCCAACTATAGCCTGAAGTCCAAGTACAGGCAAAAAAATGTCCACACAGAAAGTGATTGGAATAATCGCAAAACACAATAATAATAATAATTTTAAAAAATGCACACAATACAAAAAGAACTAACCCTTGCGCACTCTAGTAAAAGAGAATGCTATAACTGCTACCGGTTGGGTCACGGCACTTACTTGCTGTCATAATGCCCAGGCTTATTGATGAAATCTCCTTAATGGGATTATAGAGAGGAGTGGAAGGTGACAGAATTTCTAACCATTCCACCCTCCATTCAAAAGGTGAACTCTAAGAAATCAGGTAAATGGAAACTACAATATATATATATATATACAGTGGTGTGAAAAAGTGTTTGCCCCCTTCCTCATTTCCTGTTCCTTTGCATGTTTGTCACACTTAAGTGTTTCGGAACATCAAACCAATTTAAACAATAGTCAAGGACAACACAAGTAAACACAAAATGCAATTTGTAAATGAAGGTGTTTATTATTAAAGGTGAAAAAAATCCAAACCATCATGGCCCTGTGTGAAAAAGTGATTGCCCCCCTTGTTAAAACATACTATAAGAGCCCGTTCACACTACCGTGACTTGGGGGGCGACTTGTCAGACTGCAAGTCGCCCCAAGTCACTTGACATCAGAAATGACATGTAAGTGAATGAGAGCCGTCTTAATGAACACTACTGAAGTCGCTCCGACTTCAGAAAAGGTTCCTGTACTACTTCAATCCGACTTCTAGGCGACTTATACCCATTGCTTTCAATGGAAGTCGCCTCCAAGTCGGATGTCCATCTATATGGACGCGACAGTGTCTCCTTGAGGAGGAACTCCACGCCAAATTTCAAATAAAAAACCGGCATGGGTTCCCCCTCCAGGAGCATACCAGGCCCTTAGGTCTGGTATGGCTTTTGAGGGCAACCCCCTACGCCGAAAAAACGGCGTGGGCGTCCCCCCAAAATCCATACCAGACCCCTATCCGAGCACGCAGCCTGGCCGGTCAGGAAAGCGGGTGGGGACGAGCAAGCGCCCCCCTCCCTCCTGAACCGTACCAGGTCGCATGCCCTCAACATGGGGGGGTGGGTGCTTTGGGGAAGGGGGCGCCCTGCGGCCCCCCACCCCAAAGCACCTTGCCCCCATGTTGATGAGGACAAGGGCCTCTTCCCGACAACCCTGGCCGTTGGTTGTCGGGGTCTGCGGGCGGAGGGCTTATCGGAATCCGGGAGCCCCCTTTAATAAGGGGGCCCCCAGATACCGGCCTCCCACCCTATGTGAATGAGTATGGGGTACGATGTACCCCTACCCATTCACCCAAGGTGTAAAGGTGTAAAAGTGTAAATAAAAAAAACACACATTTTTAAAATATTTTATTGCACTGCTCCGGGGTCTTCTTCCGTCTTGGGGGGTCTTCTCGCCGGACTCCTCCGCTCTCTTCTGCTCTTTTACCTAGCTCTTTCACGAGCGGAGGAGCCCGGCTTCCTTCTTCGTCATCGCCGCTGTCCTCTGGGGGTCTCTTTCCGCCTTCGGGGGTCTTCCGGGGTCTCTTCTGTTCTTGCCGATGTCGCCACTTTCTGCGCCGTCTTCTTCTTCTTCTTCTTCCGATGTTGACACGTCGCTCTCTCTGGCCGGAATGACAGAGCCGCGATGTGCTGGGACTTATATAGGGACAAGGAGGCGGAGTCACATGCTCATGTCACATGGTGACCCCGCCCCCATATGATGTCACAGTCCCGGAGGATGCTGGGACTGTGACATCATATGGGGGCGGGGTCACCATGTGACATGAGCATGTGACTCCGCCTCCTTGTCCCTATATAAGTCCCAGCACAGCGCGGCTCTGTCATTCCGGCGAGAGAAGAAGAAGAAGAAGAAGAAGAAGAAGAAGAAGAAGAAGAAGAAGAAGAAGAAGAAGAAGAAGAAGAAGAAGAAGAAGAAGAAGAAGAAGAAGAAGAAGAAGAAGAAGAAGAAGAAGAAGAAGAAGAAGAAGAAGAAGAAGAAGAAGAAACCCCCAGAGGACAGCGGCGACGACGAAGAAGGAAGCCGGGCTCCTCCGCTCGTGAAAGAGCTAGGTAAAAGAGCAGAAGAGAGCGGAGGAGTCCGGCGAGAAGACCCCGGAGCAGTGCAATAAAATATTTTAAAAATGTGTGTTTTTTTTATTTACACTTTTACACCTTTACACCTTGGGTGAATGGGTAGGGGTACATCGTACCCCATACTCATTCACATAGGGTGGGAGGCCGGTATCTGGGGGCCCCCTTATTAAAGGGGGCTCCCGGATTCCGATAAGCCCCCCGCCCGCAGACCCCGACAACCAACGGCCAGGGTTGTCGGGAAGAGGCCCTTGTCCTCATCAACATGGGGGCAAGGTGCTTTGGGGTGGGGGGCCGCAGGGCGCCCCCTTCCCCAAAGCACCCACCCCCCATGTTGAGGGCATGCGACCTGGTACGGTTCAGGAGGGAGGGGGCGCTCGCTCGTCCCCACCCCCTTTCCTGAACTGCCAGACTGCGTGCTCGGAGAAGGGTCTGGTATGGATTTTGGGGGGACCCCCACGCCGTTTTTCCGGCGTAGGGGGGTTGCCCTCAAAAGCCATACCAGACCTAAGGGCCTGTTATGCTCCTGGAGGGGAATCCATGCCGGTTTTTTATTTAAACTTTGGCGTGGATTTCTCCCTCCAGAGCTGATTATTCTCTGATTGGCCACGGCCAAAGTCGCCTGGCCTGGGGCGACTTAAAGTCGTGTTGTAAGTCGTCCCAAGTCACGTTGAAGTAGCTCCTCAAGTCACGTCCAAGTTGCCTCCAAAAGTCGCGCTGGAAGTCGTGTCGCCCCTGTGTGAACCGGCCTTGACTGTGGTTGTCCACACCTGAGTTCAATTTCTCTAGCCACACCCAGGCCTGATTATTGCCACACCTGTTCACAATCAAGGCATCACTTAAATAGGAGCTGCTTGACACAGTAAGGTCCACCAGAAGATCCTTAAAAGCTACACATCATGCCGAGACCCAAAGAAATTCAGGAACAATTGAGAAAGAAAGTAATTGAGATCTATCAGTCTGGAAAGGGTTATAAAGCCATTTCCAAAGCTTTGGGAATCCAGCGAACCACAGTGAGAGCCATTATCCACAAATGGCGAAGACATGGAACAGTGGTGAACCTTCCCAGGAGTGGCCGGCCGCCCAAAATTACCCCAAGAGCGCAGCGACGACTCATCCAAGAGGTCACAAAAGACCCCACAACAACGTCCAAGGAACTGCAGGCCTCACTTGCCTCAGTTAAGGTCAGCGTTCATGCCTCCACCATCAGGAAAAGACTGGGCAAAAATGGCCTGCATGGCAGAGTTCCAAGGAGAAAACCACTGCTGAGCAAAAAGAACATCAAAGCTCGTCTCAATTTCTCCACAACACATCTTGATGATCCCCAAGACTTTTGGGACAACATTCTGTGGACCGATGAGACAAAAGTGGAACTCTTTGGAAGGTGTGTGTCCAAGTATATCTGGCGTAGAAGGAACACTGCATTTCAGAAATAGAACATTATACCAACAGTAAAATATGGTGGTGGTAGTGTGATGGTCTGGGGCTGTTTTGCTGCTTCAGGACCTGGAAGACTTGCCGTGATAAAAGGAACTATGAATTCTGCTGTCTACCAAGAGATCCTGAAGGAGAATGTCCGACCATCTGTTCGTGTACTCAAGCTGAAACGAACTTGGGTTCTGCAGCAGGACAATGATCCTAAACACACCAGCAAGTCCACCACCGAATGGCTGAAGAAAAACAAAATGAAGACTTTGGAGTGGCCTAGCCAAAGTCCTGACCTGAATCCTATTGAGATGTTGTGGTATGACCTTAAAAAGGCCGTTCATGCTCGAAAACCCTCTAATGTAACTGAATTCCTCCAGGACGCTGTAAAAGCCTCATTGCACGTTTATCGCAAACGCTTGGTTGCAGTTGTTGCTGCTAAGGGTGGCCCAACCAGTTATTAGGTTTAGGGGGCAATCACTTTTTCACACAGGGCCATGATGGTTTGGATTTTTTTTCACCTTTAATAATAAACACCCTTATTTACAAATTGCATTTTGTGTTTACTTGTGTTGTCCTTGACTATTGTTTAAATTGGTTTGATGTTCCGAAACACTTAAGTGTGACAAACATGCAAAGGAACAGGAAATGAGGAAGGGGGCAAACACTTTTTCACACCACTGTATATACATACATACATACACACATTTGCTTACACCTGTCAATTAATCTAATGCCACAGAGCACATCCAGGTTTCTGATCTCACCTTCTTGTTTAACCCCTTTATTGTAAACCTGTTTCCATACTTTGACTAGACAATATGGAGGAAGCAGCACACAATGAGGTTATCTCTTTGCTCTCCTCCTGTAAGCATGTTTAAACTGTTGACTGCAGGCATTGTGTAAAACAGTGATCTTCAAACTGCAGCCCTCTGCTTGCCTTTCTCCGGCCTTGGGGAACTTCTCCTTTCATTGATACAAGACATTATTCCTCCCACCGAAACCAACAATGGCGCAATATTCCTGCTACTGACATCAACAATGGGGCACTATTTCTCCCATTGATGCCAACGATGGGGCTCTATTCCTCCAACTGACACCAATGATGTGGTACTATTTCTCCTCCTGGCACCAAAGATGGTGCACGATTTCTTCCATTGATACCAATAATGGAGCACTATTCCTCCTCTTACAAAAATCAATGATGGGGCACTATTCCTTCCACTGACACCTACAATGAGACATAATTCCTCCCACTTATATAAATTATGGAAGACTATTCGTCCCACAACACCAAAGATGGGGCACTATTTCTCCTACTGACACCAATGATGAGGCAATATTCTTCCCACTGACCCCAATAATGGAGCACTATTCCTCCCACTGACATCAAAGATGGGGCACTATTCCTCCCACTGACAACAACGATGGGACACTATTCCTCCCCCCAATACCAAGGATGCATTGTTTACTCCCACTGACACCAGGACAATTTCTACTCCCAATGGCCACAATCCTACCCCCCCTAAAGCCTGGACGACAGTAAACTGGCCCTTTGTTTAGAAAGTTTGGAGACCCCTGGTGTAAAACAGTAAAGTGCTGGTTGGCTCATAGTGCTGCCCCTGCCTAATGCTGCTTTGCAGGGAGCATTTAAATTTGTTCGTTTTATGTAAAAATAAAATGGTAACAAATGCATAACTGGCTTAAAGTCTGTTTAATATCAACCTAGAATACATATGTAGGCATAGAGAACATGCTTTCACACAAGTGGTGTATTTGATAAGGAATCTAGGGAGACCTTAAAGACATGAAAAGTTAAGACTTTCGTAAACCAGGGGCTTCTGATTCAGTTTTGGCTCTGGGTATATCAGAAAAGAATAGTAGCAGTGATACAAGGCTGTCACTAAGGTCGGATTTCTGCATTGGCCAACATACTGTAGATCATGGCCTAGGGCTGAAAAGCTACCAGGGGCAGCACACAGTCATCCAAAATGCTCACAGTCAGTAACCTGTTTCCTTGTGTTACAATACAGGGGAACTGTTTGCCACCCTCCTTGCCAGTGTGCAATCTACTCGTGTCCTTGTTGTTACTGTCCCTGCCCAGTTTGTGCTTTTGTGTTGGTGAAATAGTGTAGTGTGCTTTATTAGTTCACTTCAGCTCCATACACGTAGAACCAAATTACTAGTAGGGTAGCATAGTTTTCCTTAGTCTTTTAGTAGTAGGTTTTGGTTGGTGTACTGGTGCAGAACTGGCAAAGTGTTTATGTAAGCCTTAATGTGTTTCATTTGGCTATGACGTCCAGTTGTGTTAGATTGATACTAAAATTGACCAGTTTTTTGGAGTAGGAAAAGGAAAGGCACCTTTCCTACTGTTTAGGTCACGCCACCGCCATTGTCCTCTGATAGCTGGACTCCGCCTTTCAAACTCTTCTCACGTAACATGTACCAGTATGTGTGTGGAGGCTCAGCATGATCCATCAGGTGTCTAGTTCCTCCAGCTGTCACCATACGTAGGTGGAGGTGTGTCGCAAATTAACCGTATCGGACAGTTTTTGACAACACAGACTGCAGCCATACTGCTTTGCCACTGACACTGCTAGGGCCTTTTGACCTCCTACTGACCAGGGATTTTGAGGCATGTTTTCCTTCCACTGACCACCAACACAGGGTCATTTTTATCTTCCAATGACCAAAAGTCTTAGTGCCGGTTCACACTGATGCAGTGTGGGATTTGCAGAGATTCCTATGCGTTTCCCACACCACATCAAAATCGCACTCCGTTCATGGAAACTGCTGCAGGTTTCTATGTTAACCACTTTCAGACCGGACCATTTTGCTGGCTTAAGACCAGACCACTTTTTTCAATTCGGCACTGCAACGATTTAACTGAGAATTGCGCGGTCGTGCGACGTGGCTCCCAAACAAAATTGATGTCCTTTTTTTCCCACAAATAGCTTTCTTTTGTTGGTATTTGATCACCTCTGCGGTTTTTATTTTTTGCGCTATAAACAAAGAAAAGGGTGACAATTTTGAAAAAAACACATTGTTTTTTACTTTTTGCGATAATAAATATCCCCCAAAAATATATAAAAAATATTTTTTTTTTTCCTCAGTTTAGGCCGATGCATATTCTTCTACATATTTTTGGTAAAAAAAATTGCAATAAGCGATTATTGATTGGTTTGCGCAAAAGTTATAGCGTTTACAAAATAGGGGATATTTTAATGGCATTTTTATTATTAATTTTTTTTTTTTACTAGTAATGGCAGAGATCAGCGATTTTTATTGTGACTGCTACATTATGGCGGACACATCGGACATTTTTGACACATTTTTGGGACATTGTCATTTATACAGCAACCAGTGCTATACAAATGCACTGATTCCTGTGTAAATGGCACTGGCAGTGAAGGGGTTAACCAGGGGTGGCAGTGTAGGGGTTAAGTGTTCCTAGGGGCGTGTTACTAACTGTGGGGGGCGTAGCTGTGTGTTAGTGAACACTGATCTCTGCTCCAATCACAGGGAGCAGAGATCAGTGTCACTTGTTGCTAGGTAAAACGGGGAGATGCTGTTTACTTCTGCATCTCCCCATTCAGCCTTCACGTAAGCGATGACACGGCAGCATTCTTAAAGGGACGTACCTGTACGCCCTTATGCCTGTCCGTGCCATTCTGCCAACGTACATCATCGTGCGCCAGTCGGGAACTGGTTAAGTTAAAAAACCCCAAAAAAAGGTTGGTAAAATGCAGTGCGATTGGCTAAATCAGATCACATGGGGGGGGGGAGGGAACACCCATGTGATTCGATTCCAGGATGGAAAAAAAATGTCCAGTGCATCCCCACGCCAGTAAGAATGGCTACTGCCCCCACCTATAACTGGCCTTTGCAGCAAGGAGTACATGGAAGGGCGAAGCATGTCAAACAAAACCAATGAAAATTCCCAGCTCAAATTGCCGACCAGCCTGCAAACCAAATGCAATTTCTCCCATTGACGCCAACACTATTCCTCAAACTAACACCAACAATGGGGCACTATTCCTCCCACTGACACCAACAATGGGGCACTATTCCCCCCCCCCCAATACTAAAGATGCATTGTTTACTCCTACTGACACTGGGACAATTCTTTCTCAAATTCTAATTTTAGGAGTTATGGTAGTATAAGGTGGTCAAGGGTGCAGTTTAAACATACCGTTCCCTTTTTCCTGGGTGACCAGGTTTCTTGTATTCGTTTTTAAATCAGCGATATATAAAAAAAAATTGCATACGTTGTAATTAAATATAAATTACTTGCATATAAATGTTTACTTTTTCCCATTTGCAGACTGCAGTTGGTAAATCGCATATTCCAGTTTACAGTTTCAAATATCTGGTTTACTGCAGTGTTGTACTCACACAGCCGAATACTTGAATGACATTCTCCGCTCCAGTTACAAAATGGTACTGTCTAGATCCGTGATGGTGAACCTTGGCACCCCAGATGTTTTGGAACTACATTTTCCATAATGCTCATGCACTCTGCAGTGTAGTTGAGAATGATGGGAAATGTAGTTCCAAAACATCTGGGGTGCCAAGGTTTGCCATCACTGGTCTAGATCAATCTTTCTCAAACCTTTTACCCCAGAGGAACCTAAAAAATGTTTCAGGTCTTGAGAAACCCTTACTAAACCAATTCATTGGGGATCAATGGGAAAAAATGCCCCTTTACATTGAAGATCAGTGGGAAGAATGAAGCCCTTGCAGTGTGTTAGAAATTATTTATATAGCCCTATAGAACAGACAGTGCACAGTCCACATGGGCTTTGCTGCTTAACCACTTAAGGACCAGAAGATTTCCCCCCTTAATGACCAGGCCATTTTTTGCGATACTGCACTGCGTCGTTTTAACTGAAAATTGCGGTGGTCGTGCGACGCTGTACCCAAACAAAATTTACGTCCTATTTTTTCCACAAACAGAGCTTTCTTTTGGTGGTATTTGATCACCTCTGCGGTTTTTATTTTTTGTGCTATTGACAAAAAAAGACCGAGAATTTTGAAATAAAACTATATTTTTTACTTTTTGCTATAATAACTATCCCCCTCCAAAAAAAAAAAAAAAAAAAAAACGAATTTCTTCATCAGTTTAGACCAATATGTATTCTTCTACATATTTTTGGTAAAAAAAATCGCAATAAGCGTATATTGATTGGTTTGTGCAAAAGTTATAGCGTCTACAATATAGGGAATAGATTTATGGCATTTTTTTTTTTTTTTACAAGTAATGGCGGTGATCAGCGATTTTTAGCGGGACTGTGACATTGCAACGGACATATCGGACAGTTTTTTGGGGCCATTGACATTTATACAGCGATCAGTGCTATAAAAATGCACTGATTACTGTATAAATGTCACTGGCAGGTAAGGGGTTAACACTAGGACGATCAAGGGGTTAAATGTGTTCCCTGGGAGGTGCTTCTAACTGTGGGGGAGTGTACTGACTGGAGGAGGAGAGAGATCGCTGTTCCTAATCACTAGGAACAGACGATCACTCCACTCTTTACTCCCCTGTCAGAATTGGGATCTGTCCGTTTACATTGACAGATCCCCGTTCCGGCTCTCTGTGGAGCGATCGCAGTTGACCAGCGGACATTGTGTCTGCCAGTCACGCTCATCAGCTTCCCCGGTGTGCAGCGCGCACGCGTGCGTGCCTGTTATAGCTGTTTAAAGTGCCAACAAACAGCTATAGCGGGAATGAGCCAACCTGCCGCAGTATAATGCCGGCGACTGGTCGGCAAGTGGTTAAAGAGGAGCTCCAGGCTTCCTCCAAAAAAATTAGCTGCTGACTTTGAATATAAGGACACTTACCTGTCCAGGTATCCAGCAATGTCGTTACTCAAGCTGGTCCTTCAATCAGCTTCGGGTGCAAGCGCCGACATAGAAAATAAAGGAAACGGGGAAGTGAAGTCTGGTATCCTAATGTGCATGTGGGAGCCACGTTGTGCCTTGTGAATGGTCCTTTAATATGTGGGGGAATGGGGGGGGGCACTTCCGGCTCAGATCGCGGCGGTCATCTGAGCTGGAAGTGGGAGCAGGTATCCCGCCCTCCCCATAAAGTGCCAAATGTGGCAGTGGAGGGTGCAAACAAGCAGAGCTTTCCCTTTTGGGTGGAGCTCTACTTTAACTGCAAACAGGAAACTTTATTCCGGGAAAAGACACAGAGCATACCATAGATGCAGCTACAATCAGTACCATTTACAGGTTAAAGAATATTTCTCCACCAAATACTGATATACAGTAGTTGTTGCACAAAATGCAATTCTGTATTCCAACACAGTGGCAGTTAGAATGCTAGCTTTGCAGACAGTTAAAAGTTTGAGTTTCATGCATCTGGCTCTACCAAGTGGCGTTGTAGCCAGAACTTTGCAGGAATCATCAAATGAGATGTCAAGGGACCCCTTAGCAAACTCTAGGAAAACCCTGGTTGAGAATGGCTGGTCTGGATCTTTAGACTACAAAAGCATCAATAAACTGCACAACTTGAGCTTTCCTATTTGAAAGCCCAGGATGCATTGCACACACTGAAGCATGGAAGCACCCTATATTAAACATTACAAAGGACTCACTGAGAAATATCACAAAGCAATCTTTAAAGCCAAAAAAGATTTTTTTGCAAATACCATTTCATCGGCACTAAACCGCCCTCGGGAACTTTTTAAAATAGTCGCTCAGTCGATGAACCCGACATGCTTAGAGCCCCCAGCAAACGAAACCCAAGATTTCTGTAATGAGTTGTCAGATTTTTTCATTGACAAAATCGACAACATCCGGAAAATAATCCATATGAAAAAAACTTCCAACCTCAGCCATCCAGAGCAAAAAGAAGATATGGTCACAAATATCCCTCTTCCACCAAAGTTTTCTTTGATCCCAATCTCCACGGACACCACCAAAAACATCATCAAAAACCTCAGAGACAGCACATCTCCGATTGACATCATCCCCACAAAACTGCTGAAAGAATGCTCTGACATTTTGGCGCCTACGCTAACTCACCTCATAAATCAATCTTTCAAAGAAGGGATTGTTCCAGGCGCCCTCAAACAAGGCATCATCAAACCCCTGCTAAAGAAGCCCAACCTCGACCCCCGGGACCCCAACCACCGCAGACCGATAACAAGCCTCAACACCATCTCCAAGATTATGGAGAAAGCGGTAGTACAACAGCTACACCGCCACCTAGACACACACAAACTCCTGGATCCTCTACAATCAGGCTTCCGCCCAGGCCATGGCACAGAAACGGCACTCCTGAAGATTTGGGACGACGCCCTCGAATCAGCAGATGACGGAGAATCATGTCTCCTGGTGCTGTTGGACCTCAGCGCAGCGTTTGATACTGTGGACCACAACACTCTACTCATCCGCCTTACAGAAGTAGCAGGAGTCGCAGACGCAGACCTACAATGGTTCGCATCCTTCTTAGGTAATCGCTCTCAGACAGTGAAACTAGGAGCTTTTACCTCTGAAACACGGGCAATCTCTTGTGGAGTCCCTCAAGGATCACCCTTGTCTCCAGTGCTCTTCAACATATACATCCGCCCACTCCTCAAAATCATCAGAAGATCGGATCTCTGCTTCCACTCATACGCTGATGACACCCAATTATACTTTCGGATCACTGGACAAAAAGACCATCATCGGCAATTAGAAAACTGCCTCACTCGAATAGACGACTGGATGACCACCAGCTCTCTTAAACTCAACGAATCAAAAACAGAACTTCTTATTCTACATGCAAACCAAAACTCCCGAACCAAGATCCCTTGGACACCACCCACCATCTTTGGACAGACCATCGCCCCTAGGACCAAGGCCAAGAGTCTCGGAGTCATTTTTGACTCAGAAATGTCAATGGAGGCACAAATAGGATCGGTAGTTAGCGGATCTCACCATCTCCTTCGCCTTCTACGCAGACTCATCCCCTTCATTCCAAAGGAGGACAAAGCAGTGGTAGTTGGAACAGTCATTAATTCACGACTGGATTACGCAAACTCCCTCTACATAGGGTTACCCCAATATCAACTTGCACGCTTACAACTTATCCAAAACACGGCGGCAAGGCTGATAACAGGAAAAAAACCCTGGGAATCCATTTCCCCTTCCCTGAGGAGACTACACTGGCTAACCGTAAAGAATCGGATCATCTTCAAGACCCTCTGCCTCACCCACAAATGCACCCATGGAGACGCGCCTCAATACCTTCTCGAGAAAATAAAACGCTACACACCCAATCGCAGTCTTCGATCGTCCGACCAAAACCTCCTCCTCATCCCCAAGTCCCGCTACAAATCAAAAGGGGAACGAAGATTCGCTGTCCAAGGACCAAGGCTATGGAATGCACTACCAACCTACATCCGCATGGAAGAAAACCATCAGGTCTTCAGGAAAAAACTCAAGACCCACCTCTTCTAAGAGGCTTGACAACAAAGCACTAATTACAGCGCCTTGAGGCGATTCGGTTCGCATTGTAGCGCTATACAAATTATTCATTCATTCATTCATTCATTCATTCATTCATTCACATTTATCTGTAACCAAATATTATGCTATCATTTTATTTTACATTAATACAAACTATCAAAAATGTAAAAACCTTCATAGTTTCCCCTTAAGAAAAATGTGTACATTTCCAATACGTGACCTATCTTTGGTCATAGAGTTAGATAACAAATCTTTCTACTTTAAAAATGATAGGTACTTTCCAAATATCTTCTGAGGGATGTTATTCTGGTTGTCTGACAAGATCAATTCATATGTATATAAAGAAATATTTCATCATTCACGTTAGGAATGTGAAAGCTACTAAGGAACAAGAAAGAATAAAAAATCATAGTAAGAGCCTGCTGAGCTATTGTGTGGATTGTGTCCTAGAGGAACTTTATACAATCAATAGGAGATTACCTCTGCTTATGTCCCACTGACTGGTTCCAATAAAAGTAGTGGTACAACAGGACATTAGTACAAGTATACCATAGTCTCCTCTTACAGTACTCTCATATCTACACAATAAATGGAAGACAAACATTTATCAATGTTCAGTTTTAATATAATTTTTTGTTACAATACATAACAAGTCATATATTCGAATGACTAACTTCACTAGGAAAGAAAATGTATTATTGCATTCACCTTGAGTGGTTCACATATCTGGATAACTTCACTAGTAAGGCTCATTTTTTAGGTATTTAGATTTAAATATAAAAGCTTTTTATATAAATTAGGGCAAAAGCCTACTGCACTTTTCAGAAACCAGATGGCAGTTTATTCAAGTCAGACCAAAATTGTTTTATTATTATTTTATGCATATGGCACCCTCCACGCATGTTCCTGCTTCCTGAGGCCAATTCACAGAAGCGTCACCCCCAACCAGAGCTTTCCCCTATAAAGGCATTAGTACAATACATCGTTTTGTATAAAAGAGAATAGCATTTATTCTTCCTTATTCCGTGCCCCCTCTAAGCTCTCTGTTACTATAGTGATATCAGAGAGACCTGCATTTTACCAACAGGTTCCATATTACCAAGAAGAGCTCCATTTTTTTACAGGGAAAGCTGGCATGTTGACAGACATTTTTTGGTTTACCAGAGCCTGGCGAATGTTCCTAAAGAATCTCCAGGAAAGGTGTAAATATGTAGACTACCATACCAGAAGGTACCTGCACGTGTTAACAGGGAAACATTTTAGGCCAGGTCAGGTTCACTTTTACCACCTGCCAGAAAAAGACAACTGTCACTTACACAATACAGTTTGTAGTAAAAATAATAAAAATTCCCCTACATAGAAAATATATACAAAAAACACAATGGCAGGGTAATTCGGGTAACCTGCAGCTCTGATGATAGTCTAACCTCCTCCTTTGACCTGAAGCAGTGGATACATGCTCCTACTCACTCTGAAGGCAATACCCTTGACCTCGTCTTTTCCCACCTATGCACTCCATGCAACCTCTCCAACTATCCTTACCCTCTCTCTTATCACTACCTTATTAATTTCACTCTCTCCCTCTCCTCCACCTCCTCTCCCTCCAAACGCCTAACGGTTACCCGTAGAAACCTTCACCATCTCAACACTTCTCTTCTCTACTCTGCAACTGACCACCTCTATAACAAAATCGCACCGCTGTGCTGTACCGAACTAGCCACTTCTGTCTACAACACTTGACTTCTAGCTTCACTGGACACACTGGCCCCCCTCACTACACACAGAATCAGGCCCCGTCCCCTTCAACCCTGGCAAACGGATGATACTAGAAATGTGAAAAAACACAGCCGTGCTGTCGAGCGCCTGTGGCACAAGACAAAGTCCCAGACAGATTTCAGCCAGTATAAATCTGCCCTCCAAAAAAAAGTTCCAGCCTCCTCACTGCCAAGCAGACCTATTTCATCACTCTCATTAAAAACTTATCATCCCTTCCCCGTCAACTCTTCTCTACCTTCAACTCTCTACTTCCTCCTCCACTGCCTCCACCCACTAACTAACTCACTGCTCAGGAGATCGCTTATCACTTCAAACAGAAGATTGATACAATTCGCAAGGAGATCTCTACTGTCCAGATACCCTCCACACCTTACACCTCATGTTCACAGGTACAATCATTGCTCCCCTCTTTCAACCCCACCGCTATTGATGAGGTTACTAAATTACTTGCCAACGTCCATCTTACCACCTGCCCTCTGGATCCTGTTCCCTCGCTAATGCTGCGCTCACCCTCTGGCTCTATTCTACAATCTCTAACCCACATCTTTAATCTCTCCCTCTCTTCTGGCATCTTCCCCAACTCTCTAAAACATGCACTTGTCTGCCCCATACTTAAAAAGCCCGCTCTGGACCAATCCAATGTTAACAACCTACGCCCCATCTCCTTGCTCCCCTTCTTATCCAAACTCCTTGAACGTCTAGTCTACAACCGCCTGAGCATCCACCTTGCCGATAATAGCCTTCTTGATCCCCTTCAGTCTGGATTTCGCCCTCAACACTCCACAGAAACTGCTCTCCTAAAACTAATAAACGATCTACTAAAGGCCAAAACTAATGGACACTATTCTGTACTCCTACTCCTGGACCTCTCTGCTGCCTTTGATACAGTTGACCACCCCCTCCTCCTCAAAAAACTCCATGCCTTTGGCCTCCGCGACTGTCCTCTTCGCTGGTTCTCCACCTACTTATCCAACCGCACTTTTAGCATTACTTACAATTCTACCTCTTCCTTTCCTCTTCCTTTCTCTGTTGGAGTCCCCCAAGGTTCTGTTCTTGGACCCCTCCTTTTTTCAATCTACACTTCCACCCTGGGTCAGCTGATAGCCTCCCACGGCTTCCAATACAGTCTCTACGCTGACGACACTCAAATCTATTTCTCTACCCCTCAACTCACTCCATCATTCTCCTCACGTATCACTAATTTACTATCAGATATATCAGTCTGGATGTCACACCACTTCCTCAAACTTAATTTATCCAAACCCGAACTTATAATTTTTCCTCCCCCACATGCCACCTCCCCCGATCTCTCTGTCAAAATCCATGGCACAACTATCAGCCCATCCCCGCCATCCCCGCATGCCAAGGTTCTAGGTGTAGTCCTGGACTCTGAACTCTCCTTTAAGCCCCACATCCAATCACTGTCCAGATCTTGCCGCCTCAACCTCCAACATCTCCAAAATACACCCCTTTCTAACCAATGACACCACAAAGCTCTTAATTCACTCCCTAGTCATCTCTCGCCTTGATTACGGCAACTCCCTCCTCATTGGCCTACACACTCTTTCCCCCCTTCAATCTATCATGAATGCTGCTGCCAGACTCATCCACCTTACCAATCGCTCTGTGTCTGCTACTCCTCTCTGTCAATCCCTCCACTAGCTTCCGCTCACCCAACAAATTAAATTTAAAATACTAACGAATACCTACAAAGCCATCCACAACTCTGCCCCCAGCTACATCACTGACCTAGTCTCAAAATATCAACCTAATTGTTCTCTTCGTTCTTCGCAAGACCTCCTGCTCTCTAGCTCTCTCGTCACCTCATCCCATACTCGCCTCCAGGACTTTTCAAGAGCCTCCCCAAGCCTATGGAACTCCTTACCCCAATCTGTCTGCTTATCTCCTACACTATTAGCTTTCAGACAATTCCTGAAAACCCTTCTCTTCAGAGAAGCCTATCCTACCCACACCTAACAACTGTATTTTAATTGTGTCCATCTGATCATCCCCCACAGTTATTACCTTTTGTTTCCACTTGACCCTCCCTTCTAGATTGTAAGCTCTAGCGAGCAGGGCCCTCTGATTCCTCCTGTATTGTATTGTAATTGTACCGTCTTCCCTGATGTTGTAAAGCGCTGCACAAACTGTTGGCGCTATATAAACCCTGTATTATAATAATAATAATAATAATAATAACCTGCAGCTCTCGTGCCAGATTCACTCCATTAGTACTTGAGCTGAGCATCTTTGGACATTTTTTTGGACCATATGTACAGGCAGTTTTGAGCATTTTTGCAAGCTTTTCAGACTACAACATTTTTTTATTTATAATTTTATCTAATGAAAAACTAGTTACTAAGAAAGAAAATGTCTTTTGGGGTCAAAACACACCATTCTGCCCCATATGAAGCTTATGTACTTATTCTAGTGATGAGTTTCAGCAGACACCATAGTCAGGTGTGAACTAGCACCATTGAAAATAATAGCGTTAGTGTTCATCGTTGAAGCACTTCTAATGAAGCTTCAATTCATGCTTCAAATCTCAATGAGGTTTGAATGGGGCTTAATAGGATGTACATTTCTACCCAGTTTGAGACTCAGAACTGCCATTCTTGGCACATCTTGGATATGATTTACTAAAGGCAAATAGGCTGTTAAACTTGAAAAGTAATTTCCCCTTAGCTTGGTCAATCATGTGAAAGCAAAAATACACATTTTTTATATATTCCTTGCTCGTGTTTGGGATATTCTTTGCAAAATGATTTTTTCACTACATTCACCTAGCTAAAAAATATTCCCTTGCAAATTGATAATTACCTTATTCCCCACATCATATTTGCTAAATCAACCCCTTAGTTTCATCCTTTGACTTTCAAATATTAAATTCCAGAGGCTTTACTACCAATGAAATTCTGTTTTTTGACAATTAAATGTACAGGAAGAGGCATAGGGGTTGATTCACTAAAACTGGAGAGTGCAAAATCTGGTGCAGCTCTGTATAGAAACCAATCAGCTTCCAGGTTTTATTGTCAGAGCTTAACTGAACAAGCTGAAGTTAGAAGCTGATTGGCTACCATGCATAGTAAATCTCCCCCATAGCGTTCAGAGAGAGAAAAACAAAAGATATATTCATCTTTATGGAAAAAATGATAAATGTACATATTTTTGCAGGAAAAATAACATGTATTTATTCTTTTTTTCCAGCAGGAGCCTGGAAATCATGATCAGTAGATCACAGGTGCAATGTAGGCTTCTCGCACAAAAAACAGGTTCTCTCAAGCCAGAAGCAAGTAAATACTAAACTTGTTCTCTCCTTTATATACATTAACCCATGCAGCCATAATGGATAGAAGAACAGTGATGTGTGTAATTTACTAAGGATAAAAACATTGCTGTAAGGGAGTTTTTTCTGCACAGTTATTTCAAATGTAGTTTAGTTAAAAGAGTTATTTTTATAATTACCAGTCCTGAGTCCAGATGACAAACAATTTTATAGATTTCTATTTTTCCCAGATTGGAACAAAAGGAATCATCCCAAAACAAGGCATTTTGCAAGGTGTCACCTCTATTGTTAACGTGGGATAACAAGGCAATGCATTCTATGCTTTGTTTTCACAGTGCTTCCCCGCTCACTAGACTTTGTCCCTCCCTCGGCACCCTTGCTGCCTATAAAACAGCCTTTAGTGCATACTGACTGATCTCTATTGCTGCACATGCTTTATTTAGTTGTGACTATCTAAGCTTCTCTTTGGCTTCTGCCTGATGTTGTATCCACTCCTGGATTCTGTTTGATAGTAGAAGTCTATGATTGACAAGTGTTCTCTGCAAGAAGTCTGACCATTATGTAGGTTGTCCCGTACCCCCTATTCCTCCAGGCAGGCTGAGGCACACCATAGTATATTTAAAAAGAAATCTTACAAGAGTTTTGACAACTTTATAAGTTATTACCCTGTGAGTCGTTATGAGGATTAAAAAAGTAACTAGATCCTTGACAAATGGCCACTCAAGCCTCTGAAGACCACCATGTGCCTATCAGATGGTACACCGGTAGTAAATGATAACAACACAATACATCACACAAACAATATGTTAATACTGGCTTGGACTGTATAATGTATGATTTTTCTTCCTTGAGAACACCCTAACAGTATAATTATCCTACAGTAACAGGATAACAGGTGGAAGAACCAAATGGCTGGAACATCTGCTTTTTCGCTTTCTCTTTCTTCCTCCCAGGGAAATTTATGGTTGCTGTTCAGTAAATTCCCATTTTATATTTGTGTAAAGCCTGTATTAATGGAATCATTCTATCCTTTGTTGCATAAAAGGAAATATTTTACTTCCCCTCTTTTACTTGCTTCTAATGAAATGGGAAATAACTCTTACCATATAAACTCATAAATAAATCTAATGCTGATGATAGGCAGAAAGGTTGTATTTATGAAAGGCTATAAAAAAATAACAAACAGTCATCCAATATGTGGTTTTAATATTAGGGGCATTGATCTTCTAGAATAACAGAGATCCAAATAAAAAGCATCAATAAAGCATGCAGTAACATGCCATCTCAAATATTATTGAATTATATTCAAAAGGTTGCTTTGTCATGGGGCCCCCAAAATAAAAAGCAGCGCAGCACTACTTTTTTTTTTACTTCTGTCTGTTTCTTCCCACCCTAGCAACTGATATTTTAACCATTTTTTACTTTTTATAGTTAAAAGAAATAGTTTTGGTTGGATTTAGGATTTAAGACACAGTAAGCCCTATGCAAACAACCAACTGGGTCTGCAAATAAGTAGGTGCGCGTTCTCATGAGACTTGGGATCAGGTTTTCTAGGAGGCTGCGGGAAGTCAGAGTGATGTCACTGCTATCTAGCAAAATGGACAAAAGACTGTGCTCTATAATTTTATATATATATATATATATATATATATATATATATATATATACACATACATACACACACATACACTTACTGTATTACCAAAAGTATTGGGAAGCGTGTCTTTACACATCATGATGGAACACATGAAATTGTCCAAAATGTCTTGGTATGCTGATGCTTTAAAGTGGTTGTAAACCAAACCACTTTGACCTACAGGTATGCCTATATTAAGGCTTACCTGTAGGTCCAATAAATATCTATGCTATGCATACTAGCTCATTATGCCTTTGCTTTTCAGGTTCCGTTTTTTTTTTGAGGAGGCTTTACTTCCTCTTTAAGGGGTTGTAAAGGTTCATGTTTTTTCACCTTAATGCCTCCTATGCATTAAGGAGAAAAATCATTTGGCAATTGCAGATCCCCCCCCCCCCCCGTTTACTTACCTGAGCCCTCAAAAATCCTGCGTTGAGAACGCGCTTGATGTCGGCCTGGTCTTCTCGGCTCTTCATTGGATAGATTGATAGCAGCGCAGACATTGGCTCGCGCTGCTGTCAATCAACTCCAATGACATGAGGGCCAGGGCCGAGTCCTGTAGTCGGTGGCTTATGGACGCGAAATACAGGACTCGGGAGCGCACCTTCAAGCTAACATCCTTGGGAGAGCGCTTCCCAGAGGGGGTTAGCTGATGTAGGGAGGAGCCGAGACAGCCGCCGAGGGACCCCAGAAGACGTGGATCAGGGCCACTGTGTGCAAAACGAGCTGCACAGTGGAGGTGTTTGTTTTAAAAAAAAAAAAAGTGAAGCTTTACAATCCCTTTAAGAGTTCCCTTCACTGGAACTAAGGGGCCAAACCCAACCCCTGAAAAACAATGCCCCACCATAATCCCCCCTCCACCAAATGATTTGTACCAGTACACAAAGCAAGGTCCATAAAGACATGGATGAGCAAGTTTGGGTGGAGGAACTTGACTGGCCTACACAGAGTCCTGACCTCAACCCGATAGAACACCTTTGGGGTGAATTAGAGCGGAGACTGCGAGCCAGGCCTTCTTGTCCAACATCAGTGCCTGACCTCACAAATGCCCTTCTGGAAGAATGGTCAAACATTCCCATAGACACACTTCTAAACCCTGTGGACAGCCTTCCCAGAATAGTTGAAGCTAATATAGCTGCAAAGGGTGGGCCAACTCAATATTGAACCCCACGGACTAAGATTGGAATGCCATTAAAGTTCATGTAAAGGCAATACTTTTGACAACATAGTGTGTGTGTGTGTGTGTATATGTATGTGTATATATATATATATATATATATATATATATATATATATATATATATATATATATATATATATATATATGTTTGTAGTGATTTTACATTGAAGGCTAATGAAGATGTACGGTGCATTTAGTGAAAGTTCCAAATATTAACAGAGAAGTTGCACATCTGTTTGCCAAAATCACCTGAGCCAGGCCCTCAAATATACACCTTCTATCCAGTTCCATAGATTCATACTGCGGTAGCAGTTGCACAATAAAATTTGCCACATGTGCAGTGAAGGATCATTGGCTTACCTATGGAACTAGGGCAGTGATGGCGAACCTTGGCACCCCCGATGTTTTGGAACTACATTTCCCATGATGCTCAACTACACTGCTGAGTGCATGAGCATCATGGAAAATGTAGTTCCAAAACATCTGGGGTGCCAAGGTTCGCCATCACTGAACTAGGGGAACCAGACGGTTACTGGATGTGGGGTCTTTATAAAGCTCGCTCCCACTTCTTATAGCCAGCAACGTTGCCCCTACACTATAAAGATACAGCAAGCAAAGCTTAGCGTTTTCAGAAATTGACATGTGTATGGATGTTCTTACACTTTATTAAAAAAAATAATAATTGAACTGCAATTTTAACATCTTTATGTCAATGGGTGACTTACGACTGTTGATTCGGTAGCTTGTGACATGTGTTTATCAGTTTCTTCAATAAATGCTGCAGACAGTTTTGGTTTCCATCAACCCTCCAGCTGAGGTTTGTGGATAATTGGCAGGAGGACAGGGACGCAGGTGGTGACAAAAAGTCAACAGAAAACGTTTGATCTTCTGCTCACCCTTAAGCATGTTTTGTACGATCCGTGCTGTCTGTTACTTTCCCCAATGCTGCATCCATAGCTGCAGCCAAAGGAATAAATGATTGACCTTGATCTCATGAAGATGGAGCATGTGGCTCCCAAGTGAGTCTGGGATGTCTGCTGCTGAAAAGTCAGATGACCTTATGACACAGCAGACAGTGTTAAGTAACAAGCTGCTCTAAAAGCTTACTGAATAAAACAGCATAACAACTCATTAGAGCAGTTTCAAGTTTAGGAAAAACTCAACTGCTTTTTATAGTTATATGTATTAAAAATCTTTTTGCTATAAGGTGTAATAATTATATACAATCACATTAGTGCATCATGGGTGCAGGAATACAAAAAATACGAACAATGTATTTAAATGCATCTAAAATACACTCTGAATATTTAACATGGACATGTATGCAGGGAGTTATACATGGGTACATTAGGCCACCCCACTGTGTAAAATCCTTAAGTCGCCAGTAAGTTGAGTGTGTATTTATATGGCATTTGCATGGCTTTTTGTCCATCAAAACGGTATGGAAATTCATTCTGTGTAAATGGGGCAAAGCAGAATGTTCTCAGGAGCTAGTCTCGGCAGATGAATGAATGATTTGTTTAGCGCTGCAAATGCGAACTGAATCGCCTCAAGTGTTCAAATGTTATCCACTGAAACAAAACTGTGTGAATGGGTAACATATTGAATTATGGCCACTAGATTGTGTTGAGGAGCATACTTATTACCCATTATACTCAGTGCCATCTAATGGTCATAATTTGGTATTTTCCCCATTAACGCATTTGTTTTTCAAAGAATGACATTCAGTCTGCCGAGAATATAACCTGAGAACATTTTAATTTGTCCCTATTCTGACAGAAGGTTTTTACATGTAGTTTCGATGGACAAAAAGCTATGCAAAGATTTTATAAATACTCCCTTATTGTTCTGAGAACACCTTTTTCCAAGGCCTATGATCAAGATTGGATTTCCCCATAGACACAGCAGTTCTGTATATACTGACAGGTGTCAACAGCAAAGAGGCAGCTTCTTCCTGTAAACTTATCACCATATACAATATTTCCCATTATCAGCATTATTATCCTAAATAAACTACCGTATTTATCGGCGTATAACACGCACCTTCACTTTAAGAGGGAAGTTTCAAGAAAAAAATTAAATTTTAAATAAAGAACTGTGAAGCAAAATAAGGATCAGTGCCCAATGCAGCCTCAACATTGCCATGAATTCAGCCTCCCCATTGCTATGAATGCAGCTTCACAAGTGCTATGAATGCAGCCTCACCATTGCCATGAATTCAGCCTCCCCATTGCCATGAATGCAGCCTCACAAGTGCCCTGAATGCAGCCTCCCAAGTGCCCTGAATGCAGCCTAACCATTGCTATGAATGCAGCCTCCCCATTGCAATGAATGCAGCCTCTATATTGCCATGAATGCAGCTTTACAAGTGCCATGAATGCAGCATCCCTATTGCCATGAATGCAGCCTCACAAGTGCCATGAATGCAGCATCCCTATTGCCATGAATGCAGCCTCTCCATTGCCACGAATGCAGCCTCCCCATTGCCGATCTACCTACTTGTTGGGAATCCATGAGTCAGAAAATACTGAAGCAACTAGTTCAGCGTGACAGCCATGTCTATTGCTGTTCATGGTTCTACCCACATGAGAACATCTGTGCACACCCACATGATTATTTAGCTGTGAGGGCTGCTCAGGGAAACTACAGTGACAACTATGTTTGCCAGCTTGTAATATAGTCCCGCATATTGGCAATTTTTACATTTCGGACCTGCTGAGCTGCATTATGTGAAGCCAACTTTGAGAAGGCAAACCATTAAAGTGACTTCTAAATAATTTATTTCTACAGATGTTTGCTATTACTGTGCCTATGTCTATAAGCTGCATTATTTTGTCAGAGCCTGGTACAGCATTCCCTGGTTTGTTTTTGCACTATAGTGAATACTTGTTGCTCATATTCATTTTTTTTAAATGATTAATATTTACTAAAAGCAGCATTTTGTCCTTTGTCTTCTATTAACTAAGATTGGATTTTTTTTTCTTAATCTTGCCTAGATTTAAATGGTCGGTCTACCTTGCCTGTACTTTCAACCCATCAAACAATATGTAATATGTTACACATTTAAATTACTGTGTAACAAGTCATTGGTAGCTGTTCACCTCCAACATCAACTCACTCCTTGAACCCTTTCTGTGCTTACAGTGGATGTGCTGTTCCTTGGTGTGCACCAGTGCCATCTTATGGCACATACTAGGTACTGTGGTGTGAGCTCACAGCAATGTTCTCATGACATCATTATAACACTAGATTTAAATATGGCTAAATGCTCTACCACTGTGACTGAACCTTTATGAAATCCTTCATGGGCTAGCACAAAGGTAAACCTTAATAAATGAAACAACACAAGCTTATCAAATAAAATTAGTTTATTGGCTTAAATATGGCCACGGTGTTATCCATGGGGGGCAACTCAAATTACAAATTCAATAAAAATGTAACTATAAATATAAAGCCATTTGGCTAAAATGTATTTAAACAAAAATTGAATTGATGTCCATCCAGTCAATGCTGGACGACTACTCCCCCTTCTGGACAACATCATGACTAAAAATAGGGAGGGTGGGTGGGCGCTTCAGCTCCAGTCAGAGCGGTCTGTGAGGGAGCCGTTCCAGGCCCTTAAATAGACTCCTATAGCGCGCGCTAGAAGCGCCAAAAACAGACCAATCAGCCCATTTCTGCTGCACACCAATCCTTGCTCCCCTGGTTGCCCAGGGATACCGTTCTAAGCTGCACCTGTGAATGCAAAAATAGATATGAGAAGCAAACGGTCCCCTTTGAGCTATCCCATGGTGGTCCAGCATATTGCAAGACCTTTCATGGGCTAGCACAAAGGTAAACCTTAATAAATGAAACAACACAAGCTTATCAAATAAAATTAGTTTATTGGCTTAAATATGGCCACGGTGTTATCCATGGGGGGCAACTCAAATTACAAATTCAATAAAAATGTAACTATAAATATAAAGCCATTTGGCTAAAATGTATTTAAACAAAAATTGAATTGATGTCCATCCAGTCAATGCTGGACGACTACTCCCCACCGGCTGAAGCCAAAGGCATAGCCTTTGACTGAAGCCCCCCCACCACCGTGGCTGATTCTATTAAGCTTTGCAGGCCCATGTTAAAAATATCTAAACCAATTTTGGATAAATGAACCATATCCTCTCGGAACAAGCCCGGAACGAAGCCTTCCAGCTCGAGATGTCTGATAGAAACACCCCCCTGAGAGATTAGAAAACTGTGGACTGTCCTATTTAAAGCGGAAGTAAACCCATCGATTTAACAGTCTAAAAATGTGCAGCACTGTGGCAGTTGAAGATTAAACAGAGGCAAAGATGGCAGCTTCCTTGGCTGAAAACGATAGGGGGGTTTACTTCCACTTTAACCGCCTTCTAATTTTGTCCAAATAAAACAGTTTGCCAAAGGGGGACCACGAAAGCCGCGGAATCATTTCAGAAAATGCTAGCAAAGTGGATGGAAACATGAGCTTAATCATCTGCAGATCCTGCTTCATTTTGCATAACAAATCCCATGTACCCATCTTACCAATATCATTAGCACCCGCATGAATAACTAAAATATCAGGGGGCGGCCATATATCGGATAAATACTCTAATTGAAACTTAAGGTCCTTCCATCTCAGGCCCCTAACGCCTGACCATAATACCAGAAAATCCTTATTGTCCAAACCCAAATTGGATGAGTAGATCCTATCACCGGCATGTTTGGCAGCCCAGAAGACGTAAGAGTGACCTACTATCCATACCACTGTCTGTAATGGATCTGGAAAGAGAAAATTCAAATAGTTAGCAATTCAGGGCGGACATATAATTTATATCTGTCACTATTCCAACGACCAATCCTCATCAAACTATCCTCCGGGAAACCCAACGCATTAGCTGTCGTGGCCGCCCCAATTCTGAACGAATGGGAAGAAAAGCAAAAGCCAGACAGGTTTAGACGTTTTAGGCATAAAGCCAAAACAGATGAAAATTGAAACCTAGTCAATGAGGATAGGTCATTGTGAATAAAGAACGAACCAACAGAGAGAGGTCTAACTGATAAGTATCTAGATACGTGCAAAACTGGGCAGATAGCTGGGTTAGGGGAACTAGCTAAAGAAAACCACTGACCATTCCCCCACGCTTTGGTTTTGGACCTACAAATGAATAGATGCACGGAACCCTGACTCAAAAGGACATGTGAAAATACCAAAAAGGATAGAGAACTCCTGTTTATGGCAGTGAATTCGCCTAACCTTAGCGCCCCAAAAAATGCAATGGCGAAAGCTGCCCTAAAAAGAAACGTCTCAAATTCAGATGAGCACACTGTTTGGAGGACCTCAAGAAGGTCCACTAATAGATTGACTGAAATGGGACGTCTACTGTCCCGTGACGGGTTTGCCCGGCGAAAACCTTTCAGCACCTGATTAACTTGAAAGAAAGAGGTCAAGGATGGTTGGCCGGAAAATTTTAGAAAAAATGATACACCCGCTAAAATTTTGCTGACCGAGGAAGGACTAAGATTCGATTGCAAAAGTGACGATGTAAAAGACAAGGCAACATATGATGACACATACAGCTCGTCCAAACCTAACCCTTGGCAAAAAGAACACCATCTGGACCATGAAAGGTTGTAGTCCGACCAAGTTTTCTGTGAAACCGAATCTCTCAGGTTGGTTGTTACCAGGTTCATATCAAGCCCCAGAGGAAATCTGGGCAAGGATACCCGACCGGTTCCGCCGAGGGGGCCAGCTCCCGAAACTTTGCAAACTGTGAACGAGACAAAGCATCGGCAATGTTATTACGTGTTCCTTCTATGTATTCGGCCTTCAACCAAATATTGAAACGCATACAATGTAAAACAAGAAATCGCAGGAGTTTCAATACCGGGTCAGATTTAGAGGATAAAGTATTTATTGCAAATAAAACACCTTTATTGTCCGTGTGAACCAGAATCCTACGATTTTGAAAAATCTCCTGCCAAACCACCACAGACGCTAATACCGGGAATAGTTCCAGAAGAACTATGTTCTGTAGTACATTCTTCTGCAACCATTCCTTATGCCATTTCCCCGATAGCCAACGACCTTGCAAAAAAGCTCCAAAACCCGACGAACCCGCTGCATCCGTAAAAAATTCCAACTGGATGTTAGATATAAATTCGCCTTGCCAAACCGTCGAACCGTTAAAATCGCACAAAAATTGGTCCCAGACCATCAGGTCTTCCTTTATGTTTTTTGAGAGACGGATGTGCGCATTCTGACTCTTGAAACCGCTGATGGCCAGGGAAAATCTTCTAGAGAAAACCCTGGCCATAGGAATAATTCTGGCTGCAAACGCCAAAAGGCCTAACAAGGACTGAGCTTCTTTTAAGAGCACCTTCCTCTTAGCTAAAAAGGAAGAGATCAATTGTCTCATCTTGTTTATTTTAAGAGGAGGAAGCCTAAATTCCATAACGGATGAGTCTATAGTAATACCCAAAAATTCTAACGAAGTGGTTGGAAAGACCGTCTTCTCATGGGCCAATGGGATACCAAACTGCTCACAAGTGGACAAAAAGGTATGTAAAGACTCTAGACAAATAGGTGAGACGGCTGGACCAACAAATAAAAAATCGTCCAGGTAATGTAGGAAACCCCCCTTTGGGAAACTTGGATGAAGACACCCAGTGTAAAAAAGTAGAAAATGCTTCGAAATAGAAGCATGACAGGGTGAAACCCATAGGTAGGCATCTATCAAAGTAAAACTGGCCTTGAAATTGGAAACCTAATGAATTGAAACCTTGTGGGTGTACTGGCAAAAGGCAGATTTAATATCTGCCTTTGCTAGTAAAGAGCCTTGACCAAAATGTCTCAACATTGATAAGGCTTCATCAAATGAAGCATAGCAAACTGGTGCGTCTACATTAGCAACCTCATCATTTAGTGATGCATCAGGTGGGTAGGACAAGTGGTGAATTAAGCGATAGCTACCATTCTCCTTCTTAGGAACTATCCCCAATGGTGAAATCCGAAAGTTCTGGAAGGGGGGTACAGAAAATGGGCCAGAGATTCTGCCTTCACTCAATTCTTTCAATATTTTTTCCTGAGTTACCGAAGCATACATGGTAGCAGATTTTAAGTTCTTGACAAACTTACAACCTGAACCCATAAATGATGGAACCAAGAAACCTTCCTTAAATCCATTAATTAGCAGAGCTGCCATCCTGTGGTCTGGGTAGCGTTCTAGCCAGGGAAGCATTCTTGTTAGCATCACTGGTGTCGATGCTTTTTCCATGAGTGTCTCTGGGAAGTGATTGAAGAGAGGAGGCAGCTGATCTCCGAAAACACCTGCTAGCCGAATGGCTCCCATTGCAGTGTGAACACTCATGTCTGTACCGGCAATTAGTTAAAAATTTGCATTGCCCTTCGTTAAATGCAAAACATAAGCCTTTGCGAAACGTCGGTTGCGCATTAGGTGCCAATCTTTGACTAAACTGGGGTCTTGCTGGCAGCATAAAATTCAGCCATAAACCAACGTCCTTAGATCCCCAGTGCAGCGATGGGTGCACCGATAACTTTTGGCGAAAGTTTTCATCGTATGTATACCATGCAGAGCCGCCAAAATGGCGAAAGGCCTCTGCAATTATGTCCAAATGTTGAAATAAACCTGAACATTTATCTGGACATCGTTCACCCATAACTGCTGCATAAATGCAGAATGCCTGCAGCCAATTCTGAAAAGTTCTAGGGATGGCCCTCCTCCTATCTTCTTCAGCCCTATCCCCATGCTGCTTCTCTAGCTTAGCCAAAAATTCCTTTGAGGCTGGCAGTAATGACAGAATGTCAATGAACTCCCCTTTCCAAATCCTTTCTTTAACTGACTTATGCAGATAGTTACATAGTTACATAGTTAGTTAGGTTGAAAAAAGACACAAGTCCATCCAGTTCAACCACAAATTAAACAAAAAATATATATATATACACATATATATATCATACAATCCCATATACCCCATTCTATACCCACAGTTGATCCAGAGGAAGGCAAAAAAAACCCAGCAGAGCATTCTCCAATTTGCTAAAGCAGGGGAAAAAAATTCCTTCCTGATGAAAGCCTAGTGGTGATAATGCACATGGCAGTGGCTCCCTGAAAGAGGACTCACCCACTGACATAGCTAAAGAATTGAGGGGCAATTGAGTGTTAAACCTTGCTGGATTCAAAACTTTTAGACCAGAGATTTTTTCTTTATACTCCTCTTGTGAGGCAGACTCGCTCATATTCTGCCATACAGTACCAGCCTCATTCATATATTCTGAACAACTCACCTTATTATCCATAGCACCATGTAAATGTGCACCTGTTCTCATATTGTCAGCATTGCTGTAAACCAAATTATCTTTATTCTCAATAGATGCACCAGATGCCTGTGCTCTCTGAAAAACCTGGGAAACAGCAGGCGGCTGTATAGCCTGGTCAGAACCAAAAACTTGTGCACTTGAACCTTCACCAATATTACCTCTTTTTGGTTTAAAAACCTCTTTTGTAATAACCTTATCTGCACCAGGTAACTGTGCCCTTTTTTGTAAATCATTATTAATATCACCATAAACTTCAGCACCATTAGCATGTGCCCCTTTAAATTGCTGTAAAACATTAGATAATGATTCCACCAAACTTAACACACCAACATTCTGAGGCAAAAAAAACATCTCTCACCATCTTTATATAATGACCGCTGCTCACTCTGCTGCATTGAAGAAAGCTGAGTAGCGCTGCTCTCCTTCACACAGGAAGCCCTCTTGGGTATCACACTGCCAGCCCTCTCCTTACATGACACGCTTGGAGAAGCAGCTGTTCTCTGCCTCTTTTTCTTCCTGTCAGGTTGATGCCTGGTGCCGCCCCCGCCTGAGGCCGGTCTTTCTTCCGTCTCAGGAGGAGTGGAGGTAGGCGGAGGAGAGGTACTCTCCTCCTCCAGGCATTTTAAAAGCCATTCCTCGCCGCCCTCCTTCTCAGCCCTCTCAATGAGGCGGCAAAGGAGGGACTCACGGCCACTGGGAGAACGGCGCTTCATGGTGCAGGACGTCCGCGCTTCAGCTCCAGTCAGAGCGGTCTGTGAGGGAGCCGTTCCAGGCCCTTAAATAGACTCCTATAGCGCGCGCTAGAAGCGCCAAAAACAGACCAATCAGCCCATTTCTGCTGCACACCAATCCTTGCTCCCCTGGTTGCCCAGGGATACCGTTCTAAGCTGCACCTGTGAATGCAAAAATAGATATGAGAAGCAAACGGTCCCCTTTGAGCTATCCCATGGTGGTCCAGCATATTGCAAGACCTTTCATTAGATATGTAAACTACTGGTATTTTTACCTGCTACTTCCATAACAACTTGTCTGGTTTTCAGAAATGTGTTCCTATGTTGCTGAACTTCACTCTTGGCTATGACCATTGCCTTTAGATCTATTGCTCTTAATAACAACTTGGCTTGTTGTCAAATTTCTGCGGTTTGTCTGCCACCTGATGCTGCCTTCTTTCTGGTTTTTAACAACCTCTGTCCACTATCTTTTCCCTGTCTACCACATTTCCCACCTTTACATTGTTGATCATTAGGATAGGTGCCCTCTTACATTGTTGGTCAGTAGAAGGATTTCCAGGAATTCCCTGTTTAGTAGGATAAATACACTGCTCAATGAATCTCTAGCACCTTTTGGAGGCATCTCAGGTTTATGCTGAACCCTGGTTGAGAAATGCTGATCTAGAGCAGGCTTCTGAAATGGACGGTTTTGCAGGTTATGGCCTGAGTTAGATGTGCTGCGTTGAACCCCTGGGGTCTACTCTTGACTAATGACCTTATTCATACAGATTCTGCTAAAGAAGAGAGAGCTGTAGTCACTGAACTATACACAGGAACCTCAAATGGTGTGGTTGCTGCACTCACCTACCTGGTACAAAGAAGTCACAGGAACTGCATTGGATGTTCTTTTAGCCTGTTGTGTGCATGGTAAGTCTGAGTATCTATCTAGAAATTGCCAGTCAGAGAACTAGAGGTACTACTTTTGGGTTTCCCAATGTCCCCACCTTTGCAGAGGCTCAGTGTCAAGTTGTCACATGGGTTCAGAGAATGTAGTAGCCAGAATAAAAATGTACCTAACCTAGTAAAACAGGGCTACACATGGTTGGTGTTTGTGGTTAGCACTTCCGCTTAGCAGCACTAGGGTCATTGGTTCGAATCCCAACCACGGAACGACATGTCTGGTGTTTGCATGTTCTCCCCGTGCCTGTGTGGGTTTTCTCCTGGTACTCCAGTGTCCTCCCACACTCCAAAGACACACTGAGAGGTTAATTGGCTCCTGTCTAAATTGACCCTAGTATATGTATTGGCCCTGGTGTATGGGTGTGAGTTGGGGTCCTTGGATTGTGGACTCCTTGGGGGTGGGGACCAGTGTGGGTGGGTGTGAAGCGCTGCGTAGATTGATGGTGCTACATGGGTACCTTAAATATATAAACAATAATAATATAGTGGATGGGCATCTTGATGGAATGCAGTGTGCGGGGATGGGGACAATTGTGGGCGCTCACTCACTAGATGGACTGGTGTCTTTATTCCACCTTATTAACTATGTAACTATTGTAAGCTCCTTGAGGGCAGGTACTGATGTGAAGGTGCTAATGTATGTAAAGCGCTGCGTAAATTGAAGGTGCAATATAAGTACCTGTGATAAACAAAATCAAATAAAATGAGTGATTCGTAGTGAATGTAAATGTTGAACTTGTTCAGCTGGTTGGTGGTCTATTTTATCATGGTTATATGCAGTGTAGAATGCATTTGTCTGATTTTATGTAGGAAAAGTAAGCAGTGGTTTTAAATGTGAATCTTTAATCAGTGTTTAGAGAGCGTAAGCCCTTATTAGTGTAATATTAATGAATTATTGGAACACTAAAACAATAGTTGTGCATTTGCATCTAATTGCATGAAGAGAATGGGGAAAATGAATCACCCTGGACATTTTAACAACAAAAATAACTGCCCGTGAAAAACCTGAAAAAAAAAAGGAAAAGCAGCAATCAGACAGCAATATGAAGAATCTGCATAAATCACTGCATCACACACACAGAACCCTGTAGGAAAAAATAACCTGAGGGCAAAAAAAAAAAAGAAATGATTTTTGTTTATGATTTTATGATTCAATGCAACAAGCAAGTATGTGCAATAACCTATGATTTTAGCGGCAGTGCTGTGCACTTAGAGGTCAACTCCAGACACATTCCAATTATTGTAGGCAGTGTAGTCAATTAAAAATAATAATAATAATAAATGTATTTTTAAAAACACTAAAAACTAGTTTAAATGAGTATGTAAAGCAGAAAGCTGGGAGAGGGTGGCATTGTGACAGGAGGAGATAGCAAAATGAACAGAGAGATGAAACATACTGTAACTGGGCTACTGCTGGGCCTTCGCTGTCCAATCACAGAGAGACAAAGAGGTGAGCAGGTTGTGCTGCTTAATTGATGTGAGATCATGGGAAATTGTGCTTAGTATACAAACTTATATTAACCACAGCTGCACTCAAACACCACCAAGTACAAATGTGTACATGATTCACATTATAAATATTGTTATGCTGTGTCTTTAAATCATAATAAAATGCTATATTATCATAATTATGTAATAAGTAAACCATAATCTGTGCATATAAAATATGGTTATGACAGCAGCCAAACAAACTATAGCATGTGCCTGGAAGACCCCCACGCTCTGTTCCCTTGAAGCCAAAAATTGGATCACCCAGGCTATGATACATAGCATAATTGAAGCAATTATTTAGGACAAAATTCCTAAACACCACAAAATATGTCAAACTTGGGTGGATCATTTACTTCCACCCGGGTTTGAGGAGTCCATCCTGGAACCTTGAGCTCTTAATACTAATGTTTGTAATGCAATGAGTCCTGGGTCCGCCTGGAGCGGTTGACCTCCCTATTCTCCCTTCTAACCTTTCTCCTTATTTTCCCTTTCTACTCTTTCTGGCCTTTCATGATCCTAAACCATTGGATTTGGATTTTATGGAATGCGTTCCTGCATACCTCCTATCCATCAATTTTGGATTGTTTGTATCAGCTTCAATGTTGTTTCTACTGCTGTTTACGCCAATATGTTTTGAAGGCCTCATACCTTCTTCCTCATCGTTATATATGTTGCCTGTCAACCTGGAACGAACAACTTTTGGATGTTCACATTTGAATGTATACATTGTTTTTTTTTTGTATCCAAGTATATTTTATGATCAGTTTTACAATGACAACATAAAAAAAAAAGATTGAACAGAAAATATAAAATATGAATCACAGTGCTTCACCATAAGTGATAGAAATTTCCGTGTTTAAATAAAATTCTGTATCCCAATGATCTCCACCACCACACACAGCCTTTTACGGACTCCTAAGACCACAAATTATAGGTGTTTTTAATACACTTTTATCCTTAGGAATTCAGTTGTCATCTGGTGCCAGGGCCGGTGCTACCACTAGGCGGACTAGGCAACCGCCTAGGGTGCCCGGCCGTTGGTTATTCTACTCCGGCACTGTCCACAGAACTTGCAACTATCCACCAGGCAGCCACGCAGCCACTGTGTCAAGCAGCGCCACCGCCACCCCCCAGCGCGGCTCTCCGCTCTGACATCATGTGTCCAGCAACCACCCAGTACCCCCCCCAATCAGGGTGCTCTCCGCTCTGATATGTGTCCAGCAATCCCCCCTCTCCACTCTGAGATCATGTGGTCACATCAGCTTCACACTTCTCCCAAGTCCCGCCCCTCCTGTGTGATCCATCCAATCCACCTCCAGCATGTCTGCCCCGAGCAGCTTCACATTTCACACTTCTCCTGAGTTCCGTCCCTCCTGTGTGCTCCGTCTTTGAAAGGGAGGTGGAAGAAGCCAACAGCCATACTGAAAAACTGCTAAATGAATCAGTGAGCCCCTGGGGACCATTCCAAGTGAGTGAGCACTATCACTGACCAGACCCTGCTCCCTTCTCTCTCTTCCTGACCCCACTCTCTCTTTCCCTGACCCCACCCCTCTCTCTCTCCCTGACCCCCTCTCCCCCTGACCCCCTCTCTCTCTCCCTGACCCTACCCCTCTCTCTCCCTGACCCTACCCCTCTCTCTCTTTCCCTGACCCACCCTCTCTCTCCCTGGCCCCCCTCTCTCTTCCTGCCCCCTCTCTCTTTCCCTGACCCCACAACTCTATTCCCGACCCCCTCTCTCTTTCCCTGACCCCCTCTCTCTCTCTTCCTGCCCCCCTCTTTCCCTGAACCATCATTTGCCAATGTTTGCCCATGGCCAGAGTGTGTGACACAGCCAGGGAGGAGTCCTGGGGTGTCCGGACACCTTGCAACTCAGCCTCGTTCCCGCTGCCTCTCCAGCATCCACCTTGGTTTTACCAGCTGCTGCAGAGGCTCTGCCATCTTCCACTCTGGTCGCACAGTGACCGTGCCTCTTGGATCTGTGCCCAGCCGCTCTCCTCTCTAATGTAGCCTGGCGCTTTGGTTATGGTCATCGCTCCCAGCTTTTTGGAAAGTTCCCATTTTTGGTCTGCAGCCCCTTCTGTCCACAGCCCCCACGGAAGCTGGACAGCCATCTCTTCACCATCTTTGGCTCCATTGCCAACACTTAAAAGTGAGTTTGGCTTTTCTGATGGTCATTCCTATCTGTACTGTGTATTGGTTACATGTTTTGTCCGCAATAAACAGTTTTTAAATCTTTCATGGATTCCATCTCCAATTGATTTTTTGCCACTTCCTTGATCTGCGCCTTCCAATTTGTTGTTTTTGTCTTTTTCTCATTTGGTCATCTGAGTGAGGTAGCAGCGGTCCAGTGTGACTTTCATAATAACTTGGTTTACTTTTTGCGCTTGGCTCCCTGTTGGTAACTGCAGTAGTGAAAATTCACATCAACTTGGCTCTGCTGTCTGATAGAGCTGTGTATATTTCAGGATTAGATGGACAGTAATACTAATCAATTTGCAGGAAATTTTGCGCATGGCATTAGAAGAATGGAAAAGATGATCTCAATTAATGAATCAACTTGTTCTATGGTTTTACTGGTACCACATCCTCTATTATAAGAGACTGAAAAATAATCAATTTTCTAACAAGATAAATTACTAGGACTTTTTAGGTACCACATCAGATTTAGTGATAAAAAAAAAACAGATTTTATTGTAGAAAACATTAAAAGTGAAGGAATATAATATAGGTATGAGACATCATGGTAACATTTCAAAACACCATGCAATTGCAGATTATGCGAGTATATTGTTGGTGATCCCAGTTGATCACAAAAGGGTTCTCACATAAGATTATTCTTGTCCGACATGTTTCGCAGGACAAAGGCCTGCTTCCTCTGGGAGAAATTGCATACATCTCTAAAGTTATAAACAGAATTAGACAGGTAAGTAACACTAACCATACAGCAGTGCACATTACAATTCATTGCAATATACATATACATATTTTTTACATGCTGTTGATAGCATTACATACAACTTGTTCCCAGGAGTTAAAGGATCATTGTTGCCATGTAGAGAAGATATTCAAAATTCACCAATAGATATATTAAGATTGTATATTATGGGTACAAAGATGAAGTAATAAAGTAAGCCTGAAAAGGTAAATACTGTGGTATACACATTGGTGTAAAAAAAATAAAAAGAAAAAAAGAAAAGACGAAAAGGAAAAATGGAAAAACGAAAAAAAAAAAAAAAATCACAAAAACCCAGATCAAATATTTCCTGAGCAAAAAATTGGTATTAGCTAACATAAGTGGGGGTCTATACATAAGAGTACAAATCACATTGGCACAGGGCTTCCAAACTACACCAGTACTCCCCAAAAATATTTTCTTTTAGGGAGTAGGGGTGTAGTTTGGAAAGCCCTGGGCCAATGTGGTTTGTACCGTTATGTATAGGTCCCCACTTATCTTAGCTAATACCCATATTTTGTCCAGGAAGTATTTGGTCTGGGTTTTTGTGATTTTTTTGTTTTTGTTTTTTCATTTTTCCTTTTCTTTTTTTCACACCAATGTATATACTATTTACCTTTTTAGGGCTTACTTCATTACTTCTTCTTTGTACCCATTATACACAATCTTAATATACCTATTGGTGAATTTTTAATGTCTTCTTTATATAGCGGCGGTGATCCTTTAACTTCTGGGAACAAGTTGTATGTAATGCCATCGACAGCACGTAAAACATATGTATATGTACTGTACATTGCTTTGCAAAATTATTCCCTTCCCTGGCATTTTTCGTGTTTTTTGTTGCCTCACAACCTGGAATTAACATGGATTGTTTGAGGATTTGCATCATTTAATTTACAGAACATGCCTACAAATTTGAAGATTTTTTTTTTTATTGTGAAGCAAACAACAAATAGGACAAAATAACAGAAAAAGTCAATGTGTATAACTATTCACCCCCATAAAGTCAATACTTTGTAGAGTCACCTTTTGCAGCTATCACAGCTTCAAGTCACTTTGGATAAGTCTTTATAAGCTTGCCACGTCTTACCACTGGGATTTTTGCCCATTCCTCCTTGCAAAACTGCTCCAGCTCCTTCAAGTTGGATGGTTTGCGCTTGTGAACAGCAATCTTTAAGTCTGATCACAGATTTTCTAGTGGATTGAGGTCTTGGATTTGACTAGGCCATTCCAACACATTTACATGTTTCCGCTTAAACCAGTGTTGCTTTAGTAGTGTGTTTGGGCTCATTGTCCTGCTGGAAGGTGAACCTCCATCCTAGCCTCAAATCACACACAAAGCGGTAGAGGTTTTGCTCAAAAATATCCCTGTATTTAGCACTGTCCATCTTTCCCTCAACTCTGACCAGTTTCCCAGTCCCTACTGCTGAAAACATGCCCACAGGATGGTGTTCTTTAGGTGATGTGATGTGTTGGGTTTGCGCCAGACATAGTGTTTTCTTTGATGGCCAAAAAGTAAAATTTTAGTCTCATCAGACCAGAGCACCTTCCTCCATACATTTTGGGAGTCTCCCACATGCCTTTTCGCAAACTCAAAACGTGCCATTTTGTTTTTTAGTAATGTAATGGCTTTCTTCTGGCCACTCTGCCATAAAGCCCAACTCTATGGAGCATACGGCTTATTGTCGTCCTATGTACAGATACTCCAGTCTATGCTGTGGAACTCTGCAGCTCCTCCATGGTTACCTTAGGTCTCTGTGCTGCCTTTCTGATAATGCCCTCCTTGCCCGGTCCATGAGTTTTGGTGTGCTGTCGTCACTTGGCAGGTTTGCTGTTGTGCCATGTTCTTTCCATTTGGTTATGATAGATTTGATGGTGATCCTAGAGATTATCAAAGATTTGGATGTTTTTTTATAACCTAACCCCGACTTGTACTTCTCAACATCATCAACTTGTATGGAGAGTTTCTTGGTCTTCATGGCAGTGTTTGGTTAGTGGTGCCTCTTGCTTAGGTGTTGCAGCCTCTGGGACCTTTCAAAAAGGTGTATATATGTAATGACAGATCATGTTACACTTAGATTGCACACAGGTGGACATCATTTCACTAATTATGTGACTTCTGAAGGTAATTGGTTGCACCAGAGCTTTTTATGGGCTTCATAACAAAGGGGGTGAATACATACGCACATGCCAATTATCAGCTTTTTATTTCTGAAAAATAGTTTTATGTATATATTTTTCTCATTTTACTTCACCAACTTAGACTATTGTGTTCTGATCCATCACATATAATTCAGATTAAAAAAAACATTGAACTAAAGGCTATCATGTAACAAAATAGGTAAAAAAACAATGGGGGTGAATACTTTTGCAAGGCACTGTATATTACAATGAATTGTAGTATTTACTATGGTTAGTGTTACCTGTCTAATTATTTTTATAACTTTAGAGATTTATGCAATTTCTCCCTGAGGAAGTAGGCTTCTGTCCTACGAAACATGTCAGAGATGAAGAACTAAAATCTTGTGTGGTACTTAAAATGTCCTAGTATTTTATCTTCTTAGGGAATTGATTATTTTTCATTCTCTTAAAATTTTTATGTAGCCTGATTGTTTTCAGCAAGTGAAGCCTACACTTTGAAAATCACTATTGTAACCATAGGGATGACTGGAGAGATTTCGTCAGTCATTTGAGTGTCATCAAAAATTGTAAAAAAGGAAAAAAATTGCGCACAAAATAAGCAGCCAACACGTCACTATACATACAGTGCAAAATGGAAATAAAAAACAAAAGTGTGGCACTAAGTGAGCAAGTAAATCGCATGTGAACCTGAAAAGGTGAGGTAGGCAAAGCAAAATTTAATGTGAACAAAACCAAAACATAAAAGTCCAAAGTGAATAAAAAACATCTATGGAAGGTCCATTAAAGTTCAAAATAAAGTGAAAAGGTCTTTCTTGGATAATCTGGTATGAATCTTGAAAATACAGTCAAAATAGTAAAGTGTTCACGCTTACCAGATTAGATAGACACACGTACCGTATAGCACGTGGGTCAAACAGGCACTCTTGAGGGATCGACCTCAAACAGGAACTCCCACCACTGGAACAATGGTAAAAAAGATTCCACCCAATGTTGGGGACTGTCAGTTATCCATGATGGACTCCAAAACATGCGATGAATCACATCAAATGATGTGCATGAAAAACAAATGATCCGCACATAGTGTGATACTGTTTTGCCCTGTACACACGGTCGGACATTTCAACGACAAAATCTGTCTGATTTTTTTCCGATGGATTTTGGCTCAAACTTTTCTTGCATACACACTGTCGCAAAAAGTTGTTGGAAAATCCGATCGTTCAGAACGAGGTGACGTACAACACGTACGGCAGGACTATAAAGAGGCCAGTAGCCAATAGCCTTCATTTTTTATCTTATTCTGAGCATGCGTGGCACTTTGTCCGTCGGAATTGTCTACACATGATCGGAATTTAAATGATCGGAGTTGGTTGTCGGAAAATTTTAGCTCCAGCTCTCAAACTTTGTGTGTCCAAAATTCCGACGGAAAAAGTCAGATGGAGCCCACACATGATCGGATTTTCCAACAACACAATCCGATCACACATTTTCCATCGGAAAGTCCAACTGTGCATTACACGTTTAATGGTAAAAAAAGGGGGTTTACACTTACAGCAAATCCGATAACACAAGCTTGTAAATAAAATGGAGTATTGGCAACACCTCCAAGAGCATCGTCCCCCCATTGCCTCGCCCCCCCCCCCCAACTTTAGCTCAGAGGGGCTACTATAAGTGCCAAAAGCAATCAGTGCCTAAAAATTGGTTCATTGGTGATTTTAAATTCAACTTTCTGGCACATGTGATGCTGTAAAGAGGAACAGTGAAACCAACTGTGCAATTAATATTATATAATTGTTTTCTTATTTTGGTACAAGCTCTGGAAGTATCCACAGTGCCCAACTGAAAAAAGTTTGTGTTCTTTCATACTAGTTGTACAACTTGAATACATTTTAGGATACTGTCAACTAAACAGCCTTTGTTCAAACCACAGCATTGAAAAAAAAGAAACACCAGGGCGTTCCACATGCTGAATCACCCAATTCAAGACATGGCAAAAGCCTGGGATGGGAACTCGTGGGTGACATTAGGAGTGAAATTAATCTAGCATACATAGATAGCGGCAGAAGACAGCTAGAATGATTGGAGGTGATTTGAAAAAATTGCCTAAAATGCCCCTAAAGCCATTATCAAAAACAAAATTGTCACCTTGTCTCATCGTAAGGACAGTCATCGAAGACATACATTTATGCATGGTACAGATACACATGAATATTAAACTGAAAACTCCTTTCAGCATATAGGTGTATTTAGATGCTCTGACAATGATAAAGATTGTGAGGAAAAATACATTTCAAAATTGTTCATTCCGGTTCCACTAACACTATAAATCAGTGACTATAGGACAGGCAGAACAGCTCAGTTTGTGAGCACAGACCTGCCTGCAACAATAAAAGATGAGATAATGTCTGTTCATATGAATGGCCATCCATTTCACAGATGGTACCCAATCCCCAGGATGTTTATAAAGTTGGGGGCTGCAGCAAACTAGCCTGCATTACTTACCTCTCTAACATCTTTTAGAGCCACAGAAACCCGAATTAGATGTATGATTTATAAAGGTTCTCAGAGACAAGGAATATAATATTTGCTAAGAAACACTTTTTATTTTCTGTTTTGCGTTGGCTGGAAGCTGATGCTACACATAGATGGAAGCAGTGGTAGCATAATCAAGTCACATGTACAGATAATATCCAAGTAATATATTACCTTGACATTCAATACACATAACGTGCATACAAAATAAATAGGAGAGCACAGATGAAATGAGTGTTCAAATAGGGGGTGTTCCCACTTCTTACAAATGTAATTTAGCATCTCTCTCTGGGGTTGCAAGCATCTAGAAACTTACAGACAACCAATAAAATACATGGCATTTAAAGTGTAATATTCCCCAATGCTAACCCTAGCTGTGAGCAGTGATGTAAGTAACTGAGTTAAAATAAACTGAGTTACCTAACGCAGTTGCTTTAGAGGGTAACTAGTAATCTAACTGATTACTTTTCCCCTCATGGTAACTCAGTTCCCATTACTTTGGCTTAGTTACCCAAATTACATCTACCGCCACTAGATGGCAGAAGTGTAATTCCGGTGTCCTGCCGAAAAAGTTCCCCCGTCGGATAAGGACCCCCTGTACTGCGCAGGCGCAGGGCTTGCGCAGTACGAAGGACTACGGAGCTTCCGAAAATTGCCGAACCTAAACAGCTCTTAGTGAACTCTACACCGTGCAGGCGCAGTTAACATGTAATTGTACGAGGCGATGCCGCACGCTCCTGATGCTCGTGCTACTCTGCAAGGGGCGTCTATCGTGTAAGTAAGGGGCGGGTCTAGTATTACTGTAACCAAGGGGTGCATTTATTATTATTGTTATATATCGAGCTCTGCCCATTAATTTAACATTCACCCTCTTCTGTAGCCATCCGCCCCTTACACGATATAATAATAATAATAGACCCGCCCCTTACACGATATCATAATAATAGACCCGCCACTTGCTTACACGCTATAACAGATCTGCCCCTTGGTTAGAGTAATAATAGAGCAGCCCCTTGGTTACACGATATATAACAATAATAATAAATGCGCCCCTTGGTTACAGTAATACTAGACCCGCCCCTTAGTTACACGTATAGAATATTTAAAAAAAAAAAGTCACAGTTACTTTGCTGCGTAACTAATTACTTTTCCAATGTAGTAACTGAGTTACTAACGCAATTACTTTTTGGAAGAAGTAATTTGTAACTTAACTAATTACTTTTTTAAAGTAAGATGACCAACACTGGCTGTGAGCATACCTTTGTTTATATGCCTTTTGCAGCAATCTACTGTCCCTGCTGGTTATGTACCATAGATACAAATAGGGCCATCTCCTGGAGACACTCTAAAAAAGGCTCCATTCTTTTTTGTGTGGAACACAGCTGTGCAGATGCACCCCATTACTCAATACCCTGTAACTAATGTTTGTAGAAGTTTTTGGGTTGTACGAAGATATTCACTCTAACTTTATGGAATTCATTTGATGCAAAGTTAATCGCTTTACTTGTTGGTCACCTCTCAAATAGCAGGAAATTCTCTCCGCAATATGTCACACAGCTGATGCCGAGCTTTGATGTCCAGCTTCCTGAGCATTAATTCTATCGCACATGACAGACGATGAGAACTGTGAAAAGGGGATACGGACGTGGATTATTTTGGATAACTTTTTTCATCCTTGTTGATTTTGTACAATTCACTAGCTTAATTATCAGTCCACCAGTTCATTTTGTAGGCATATTTCATGCATCATATTAACATTATAGAAGAGCTCAGCTGCTCTATTTGTAATCCAACAGTTATTGATTTAGCAGTATGTCATTACTTTTAAGGCTTGTGTCGACAGACTTTGGGCTTGCTATCTTCCCAGATAGCAAGCAATTGTGCTGCAAGTTTGAAAATGACTTGTTAAGCCATTGCTAGACTTGCCAGGCTTCACACGTTTGTTGCACAATTGCAGCAAGTTTGCATTGCATGACTCCAGATCAACTTTCTTTGCAAACATTCTATAAGTCTGCTGCAATTTCTGCTTCAGTTATGTTGTGCAATAGTCATCCCACCACAGGGGTCACTGTGACTTGCAGAGCTCTTGCTGTAGACTCACCACTGCAACTTTGCTCTTGCTAGAGTCTTTCCAAGCACATTTGCTACGAATTGGAAAAGTGTCAACTAGAACTTGTGCTTCAAGTACTCTGCAAGTTTATAGCAAGACTTACAATTCAACACTGCCACAAATTTGATGCACGTTATCCTTGCTATCTGGGTTATGACCTTCAAGCAGGTTTATCATTGTCATAGACTTGTATGGGCATGCAAAAACTAAACAAAAGCCGTTGACTCAGGCCCTTCCTCAATTTACTGGAGGAAGCTATCAGACCAACTCCTTTTTGTTTGCTGATCTGAACATTTTAGCCACACTATATCGTGCTATCAACCCACACTATACCGTGCTATCAACCCACACTATACCGTGCTATCAACCCACACTATACCGTGCTATCAACCCACACTATACCGTGCTATCAACCCACACTATACCCTGCTATCCACCCACACTATACCCTGCTATCCACCCACACTATACCCTGCTATCCACCCACACTATACCCTGCTAGCCATGTATCCTACCTACTCCTTTTTCCTTCTTTCACTGTTGCATCTCTTAATTTTAATCGTTTTTTTTGAATAACAAGACATTCAAGAATTAACATGGTTGTATTAGCAATTGTGGCAATTTCTTGGCGGTAATATCAACCTACTGGGCAATGAAAAATGTCATAGTCAAATGATGTGGTGAGCTGTTGGCATACAGTTGGAGGACCAAGTAATTGATTCTCGTGCTAGGTAAGTCCAGGAATTAAAAAGGCGAGGTCATGGATCAGCAGGGTATTATGAGGTTTACGTATGAGTGAAGTAAGGGAAAATGCTGGTGAATGTTAATTAAAGCCTAAGTTTACTTAAAAAAAAGTAAGCTTAAGCACAAGAGACATTATTTACCTTCAGTGAGATGTGTCTCTTGTATTGCAATGTCCCCATTTAGTGCTCCATTTTAATGCTCCCAGTTTGGAGGGGATCAATAGATTTGGGACAGGCACTCGTCAAGATTGCCAGACTATGTCTGCCCTTTTTCCCCCAGCTCCTCCATTGTTGGCTTCTATGAATAAAACCTGATCTGTGAATGGAGGAGGTAAACCTTTCAATCATCGGCCTTTCCTCCATCCAAAGATCATGTTTCATTCATAGAAACTGTAATACCTGCTGTATTTTTCATGCCTCACATTTCTAGCCTCATTTACAACCCCATTTATTTATTTAGCACGCCCATTAAGTTTCAGTCTCACAGATGCTGTGTATCTTTAATCAGCTATCATTCTTGTCAATCCTTCCCTGTCCAATTTGTAAGTCTCTCCTTTTGCCACTCATCTCTGCCAGTATCTTGTTCTTTGACCTCCTTCTCCATTATTCGTGTTGTTCTCCATTCTCACTCTTGGCACTATGATCTTTTCTTCCTATTCATGTGTTTTGCCATCCCTGTCAGCTTGAGACGGATTTACTAAAGGAGTTGAGAAAGTTCACACAATAAACTGTGTGAATGTTCACTTCAACTATCCAATCATGCACAAATTAAGAAAAAAACTAAATGAGAATTTTGTTTTCACATGATTAGATAATTAATGTGAATCTTCACTCAATTCTTTGTGTAAACATTCTCAACTTAAATGAGTAAATCACCCTCTCTGTATCATGCATTATCACCTTTCCTGTCTGTCATTCTCCTTGTTCTTTACCCTTTCTGCCCATTACCATTTGTCAGGGTCACCTTTCTCTTTCTAATAATTGTTTCACTCTTAGCTGGGTTTACAGGTTGCGTTTTTTCTCTTTCGTTCAGCAAGGGGGTTGAACAAAAAAGAAACCTCATAGATCCCCGCTTCTGCAAAAGCAATGTTGATGTAGTGATCTCTTCTGCTGTTCTATTGTATTTTGACATTGAGGATACACAGAATACACAGATCAGCACTGCAGCAATTGGCTGCAAGCGCTGATCAAAAGCTGGTTTTCCAGCATGACTGTTCAACAGAAGCTGGTTGTAGGGTTGCCACCTTTTCTTCAAGACAAACCCCAACACTTTAGCAACCTGGGACACCTTTGGGTGCCCCATGGAGAGTAGTAATGCGGTGCACATAGCGTGCCGCAGCAAAGTGTGGGTGTGGCCAAACTGACATCATCACCCTGCCCCCCAGTGATGCCGAACCTGCCCCCAGACAGCTCTCCGCAGCTCCCCGATGGCAACAGATGTGTGCAACTATATTGGTTACTTGGGGAGACACAGCCTGGTCAGATGGTCCGGGTGAATCCCAGACAAGTGGCAACCTTAGCTGGTTGTTAGACTGGTTTCTGTTGAACAGACAGTGGCACACACTGACCGAAGTTCGCTGGTTTCAGCTGGATTTCAGTACACGTGCACCCAGCGTTATTCTCCAGTCTTGCATTTCCTTATCAAACTCCTTTGCTGTCTATCCCACTTGTCAGTTTCATATTTTCTGGCATGTCTCGTTTTTGCCCTTCTTCATCATTTTAGCTTCCTTTCCAATCCAATCTGCCAGTGTTGCCTTCCTCTGTTCATTATGTTTCATCTTCCTTTGTGAGTCTTGTGCCCTTTCTTCTTCATCCACCTATTTATTACTGTAATTTCCCTCAGCAACTTCTCATCTGTCAGTGTCATCTTTCCTCTCTTGTTCTGTGTATTAGTGTAATTTTCTTTTGTATGCAATTGCCTGGATCATGTTCTTACACCATCACATTCATCAGCCTAGTTTACATCAGTTACATTATCTTGGTTTGTCAATTACTGTACATCTGTAGCAGAGTGCCCGTTTACTCGCAATGTTCAGATGGAGGCTCAAGCCCCATTACCTTCTTCTTCAATAACCCCCTAGGTTCCTGGACATGCCCAGGGAAAATAGGTTTCTCTGCTTCCCCCCTTAGCTCAGAGAGGTCGCACCAGATGGGGCAGAGGTAGCTGGGCAATTGATCTGCAACCAGGTGAAAGGCCCTCCACTTTCAAAACATGCCTATGGGCAGCCAGGAAGGATCCTAATAACACATAGATTATATATAAAAAAACAATCTTATGTGGGTAGCCCTTCCCAACTGCTAACACAGTACTCTAAATCCAGTTGGATAGCCCCCCCTGTGTACTCGGGGCTTGGATTCCTTTCACTATTCACTGAGTGAGATACTGTCTACAACCTCCTCAGCTACAGAAAGTTGTACCCCTTTTTTTAGTACTGCACTGGCAATTGTGTGGCCATGCAATGCTGTACCCAAATAAAATTTATATATATTGTTTCAAACAAATAGAGCTTTCTTTTGGTGGTATTTAATCACCACTGGGTTTTTTCTTTTTTAATATATCAATGAAAAAATAATAATATTTTTTTTACTTTCTGCTATAAAACATCCATAAAAAATATTTTTAAATCTAGTTTCTCGATACATTTTGGCCAAAATGTATTCTGCTACATGTCATAGTTAAAAAAAATCCCAATAAGTGCATATTGATTGGTTTGCATGAAAGTTATAGCATCTAAAGCTATGGTATATATACTGGATTTTTTTTTTTTTTGTAATACTTCTAATAGTGTTGATCAGCGACTTATACTGGGACTGCGATAGTGCGGTGGGCAGTCTGACACTAACTTAAGGGGGAACTGATTAACTGCCACTGACATCACCAGTGACACTAATAGACAGGATAATAAACAAGGAGATTGTCAACACAGGGCTCTGGGCTGTGATTAGACACAGCCGATCACCAGGTCCCGGCCATGAATCATTGGCCGAGACCTGCTAACAGACTCCTGCTGTGTACAATCACAGCGGGTGTTGGCGAGTGGGCACTCATGCACGCCCTAAACCTGGAAACAGGCAGCAATGCACCAGTACGTCGTTTTGCCCGTACATGCCACCCCACTACAGTAGGCCAGGCAGTCCACAAGTGGTTAAGGATAATAAAATATATCTATTTGTGTTCTGAGCTGTTTTACTGAAATAGCGATTGTTGTTTTATAGTTCTATAGAGACTATGCTATGCAGTCCCATGTTATCCTGAGTCACAGAGACATGGCAGTGTATGTGGGATACTTGCCATTTTGACCTTGTTTTGCATTATTGATTTGAACTTTGCACTTGTTTAGTAAACTTCAAGTTACATTTACTCTCTGTATGATCATTCTGACAATTACACACCCTATTAAACATCTTCCTTTGGTTTCACTTCTTATCAATTTGTCTGTCATATCCAATTTTCTCACCAAGCAAATGTTTCTCTTTATCCTGTTTCACCCAGCACTCTACCCATCTAACCTGTCCTAAATATCCCTTTCCTTTAAGAACCATATACCCCAAATGTTTGCCATTTTACAGTGCCTTGAAAAAGTATTCATACCCCTTGAACTTGTCCACATTTTGTCATGTTACAACCAAAAATAGAAATGTATTTTATTGGGATTGTATGTGATAGGCCAACACAAAGTGGCACATAATTGTAAAAAGTCAAGGGGTATGAATACTTTTTCGAGGAACTGTATATTTTCCATTAAGTTGCTATCCTATACTGAATTTCAAGTTTCCCCATTTATCTACCTCACTCCAAATTTTTACAATTTTCATACCGATAACCTCTTATACAGCCCTTACAATTCAGTAATATCAGCACATTCTCCATGGTTGAAAAATGTAATCTAAGAGGTTCTGCATTCATTTATCACATCATCTAACTTAGTTGAAACGTGAATCACCTTTTAGTAGAATTCTTTGCTTTATTGCTCCATGTGACCCTCCCTCGCTCTGATTCTCTTTGGTTCTCAATCCTTTCTTGGGATGATTATGACCTAAGCACCCTTAACTCTTGGTCTTTCTTATCACCAGCCATGCATTGCCTGCAAGTTATTCCTTGGACAATACCTTTTATATTATCCTTCAAGTCAGATCTCAAGATAACTTTATTATAATCATACAGATCTCCATCAATTGTTCCTTATTGGAGCATCCTCAATTATTTCTTTTCTATCTACACTTTAAAAAATCAGAGCATAATTTCAAACCCTTCCGAGAAACCTGACCTGCTTGCTTCTTATGTCCAGCTGTTCATATTCCCTCCAGCAAAACTTTTTATTGTGCACAGAGGCAGCTTCTATTGTACCTTGAATTTGGTTCCCATAGCTGTCATCAGCATTTTCCAGTTTCAACACTGACACATGGAAGCATTAAAGTCTTTCCTGTCCATGCTAATAATTTCTGTAGCTATGACAGCTTCAACTTCTGGGAATGCTGTCCACAAGGTTTAGGAGTGTGTCTATTGGAATGTTTGACCATTCTTCCAGAAGCGCGTTTGTGAGGTCAGGCACTGATGTGGACGAGAAGGCCTGGCTTGCAATCTCTGCTCTAATTCATCCCAAAAGTGTTTTGTCAGGTTCAGGTCAGGACTCTGCAGGCCAGTCAATTTCCTCCACCCCAAACTCACTCATCCATGTCTTTATGGACCTTGCTTTGTGCAGTCATGTTGGAACAGAAAGGGGCCATCCCCAAACTGTTCCCACAAAGTTGGGAGCATGAAATTGTCCAAAATGTCTTGGACGTCTTAAGAGTTCCCTTTTTGTCCAACATCAGTGCCTGACCTCACAAATGCGCTTCTGGGAGAATGGTCAAACATTCCCATAGATACACTCCTAAACCTTGTGGACAGCTTTCCTAGAAGAGTTGAACTCAATATTGAACCCTACGGACTAAGACTGGGGTGCCATTAAAGTTAATGTGTGTGTAAAGGCAGGCGTCCCAATACTTTTGACAATATAATGCAGGGCTCAAAATTTTAATTCCTAAGCTACTAGCCAGGCCTCAAGGGTTACTCGCCGTCAGTTGGGCCCCCCCCCCCCCCCCCCCCCCCAAAAAACACCCGCCCCGCCCCTAAACACGCCCCTAAATTATCTCATGAAATTACACTTAAATGTTTAATGATGAATTAAGTTATAAAAATAAATATCAACTTTATCCGTGCCCACCAATGCAACCTGCCTGTGCCCACCAATGCAGCCTGTGTCTACCTCTGTTTCCCCCTACTGTTCAGCTGAATGAATTTATGGCTACAAAACAGATTTACTTTAGTTTGGAAAAAAAACAGGTACACAAAGAATCTTCTTATCCAATATCTGATATCCAAATAACTGCAGAAATTGACATGCACGTATAGGGTCTTACATATGCACAGACACATTTTTTATACATTGGGAATAAGTATTAAATAAAGACTGGATTATCCATAGAATATATGAACATGAAATATGCATTCAATAGTCTGGGGCCTCTTGGGTCTGTTTACGATAAAGATAGGGCCATACGACTCATTATGGATGTATTGGGTAAGGAAATTGCCTGTCTTGCTAAGAAATCATTTAATTTTTACAAGTCTGAATCCCAATGGCAAAATCAATAATGAAAAACGTAGAAAAACGTTTATAATCTACTCAAGTTGTGGCTTAAAATCAGTTTCTCCTCAAGGATTTATGAATTAGCATGGCCTGTGTAGAGTGGAGGGTAAGTAATATTGTGGGCACCAGAAATGGCATGAAATCAGTGGGACAAGCAGCAGATAATTGATAGGTTGCCATCATCACAGTTGCTTGAGAAGATCTTCATAATGTCATACCTAAACATGAAAATGTTCACTTTAAAACTCAAACCTCAGGGGCACATCTAAAGATGCCTGCACATATGTTTAGGTATTTTAGGAATATCATAGATACTCCCAGAACCTAAGAAGCTCCAACATGTAAATACTGGCTTCAGCGTCTAAAGTCATATGTGATCCTATCTGTTTGTGTACAGAACTATTGGTTAGTGAGGCTGTCCATAACAAAAATGCAATGTGAATGCAAGCTAAAGGTGCAGACACCTTTAGGTGCTTCTTTACATGTCTACCTAAGGTTTAGTATGCTTTAGAGTGAGCACATGTTTACTTAAAGCTGGCCCTTCATAGTCAAAAGTTGGCCTATCATATCAACAAAATCAACCAAACGATATTGTGGCCAAATTATATCCAGTGTTCTGAAGACCCTCCCACTATTAGTGTCTAAAATAACATGTGGCCAGTTTTTGCAGTAATTATTCAAATTTACTGCTATACGGGTCTTTTGTAATGGTTGGTAAAACTCAAATCAAATTTATCCAAAACAATTCATGTAGTAGGTAGATTGTGCTACCACAAGCTGCCTGTTTTATTATTTGTCATATTGTATCTTGGTACAGTGGATCCGGAAAGTATTTACAGCGCTGTACTTTTTCCACATTTTGTTATGTTACAGCCTTATCCTAAAATGGATTAAATTAATTGTTTTTCTCAAAATTCTACAAACAATACCCCATAATGACAATGTAAAAGAAGTTTGTTTGAAATCTTTGCAAATTTATTAAAAATAAAATAAATAAATAAAAATGTACACAAGTATTTTCCATGACACTCAAAATTAAGCTCAGGTGCTTCCTGTTTCCACTGATCATCCTGGAGATGTTTCTACAACTTGATTGGACCACCTGTGGTAAATTCAGTTGATTGGACATGATTTTGGAAGGCACACACCTGTCTATATAACAGTGCATGTCAGAGCAAAAACCAAGCCATGAAGTCCAAGGAATTGTCTGTAGACCTCCGAGACAGAATTGAATCGAGGCACAGATCTGGGGAAGGGTACAGAAAAAAATTCTGCAGCATTGAAGGTCCCAATGAGCACAGAGGCCTCCATCATCTGTAAAGGAAAGAAGTTTGGAACCACCAGGACTCTTCCTAGAACAGGTCACCCGAGCAAACTGAGCGATCGGGGGAGAAGGGCCTTAGTCAGGGAGGTGACCAAGAACTCGATATTCACTCTGACAGAGCTCCAGTGTTTCTCTGTGGAGAAAGGAGACCCTTCCAGAAGAACAACCATCTCTGTACTCCACCAATCAGGCCTGTATGGTAGAGATGCCAGACGGAAGTCACTCCTCAGTAAAAGGTGCATGACAACCCGCATGGAGTTTGCCAAAGAGCACCTGAAGAACTCTCAGACCATGTGAATCAAAATTCTCTGGTATGGTGAAACAAAGTGAACTCTTTGGCCTGAAAGGCAAGCGTCATGTCTGGAGGAAACCAGACATGCTGTGGGGATGTTTTTCAGCGGCAGGAACTGGGAGACTAGTCAGGATCTATAAAAAGACGAATGCAGCAATGTACAGAGACATCCTTGATGAAATCCTGCTCCAGAGCCTCAGACCTAGGTGAAGGTTCATCTTCCAACAGACGACCCTAAGCACACAGCCAAGATAACAAAGGAGTGGCTACAGGACAACTCTGTGAATGTCCTTGAGTGGCCCAGCCAGAGCCCAGACTTGAACCCGATTGAACATCTTTGGAGAGATCTGAAAATGGCTGTGCACTGACCCTCCCCATCCAACTCGATGGAGCTTGAGAGGTCTTGCAACAAAGAATGGGAGAAACTGCCCAAAAATAGGTGTGCCAAGCTTGTAGCGTCATACTCAAAAAGACTTGAGGCTGTAATTGGTGCCAAAGGTGCCTCAACAAAGTATTGAGCAACGGCTGTGAATAATGTGATTTCTTTAATTTTTTATTTTTAATAAAGTTGCAAAGATTTCAAACAAACTTCTTTCATGTTTGCATTATGGGGTAGTGTTTTTAGAATTTTGAGAAAAATAATGAATTTAATTAATTTTGGAATAAGGCTGTAACATAACAAAATGTGGAAAAAGTTAAGCGCTGTGAATACTTTGCGGATGCACTGGGCTTCCTCTACAGAAAATAAACCATATATAGTGAGAGGAATGGCGCTGGTCCACACATCAACCCAAAAATCCTCAATCTTAAAGTTTAAGTGATTAGAACACACACACACACACACACACACATTATATATATATATATATATATATATATATATATACACACACACACACTATATCACATATGTAATAAATACATTCTGTGCAAAAATATGAATAAAGTGCTAGTGCATATCAAAGTGCAATACAAAAAAAAAATCGTTGTACAATAATATTAAAGTTCTTATAGAACAGTCCATAAAATCAAAAAAACTCAAATGAAAAAATCAACAAATATATGAACAATATTTCAAACTTGTAAAGTAAAAACATCTTTGCTTATGAGTGCACCAAGTGCTCCACCACTGTGTGAATCCTTCACCGCTCTCACTAAAATGGACTCACCAGGTCAATATACTGGTAAAATTATAAACCAGCCAGAAGACCACAGTATCTCCAAACGATCACCAACTCCAACTCCCTTACAGCACAGATTCCCCTTTCACAGGTCACAGCATGTCATGGTGAAGATAAAAAAGAAGAAAGGAGGCTCCCATAGTGTAAAAACATCTCACAGGCTTGTTAAAAGGATGTATAAAATCCACTCACATTTGAAGAGTGCCTACCCGACACTAGGGAATAACAAGCTTAGCTATTATTAGCCGTTCACCTCCGGACCTATCATAGACCGAGAGTGTGAGCCAGCATATGCGATCAGCGTCCTTGCCCCACCCTACGTCCATTTCATCGTGTGATGTCTTCCTGCTGCTCCTTGAAGTGTTTTGATCACTTACACTTTAAGATTGAAGATTGTTGGGTTGATGTGCGGACCAGCGCCACTCTTTTCACTAAATATGGTTTATTTAGTAGCATCTGTCCATTAGAGCACATATATGTGCGCTATTATTTTTGTTACATTGTTCAGCTACAGATAGTCCAACCCTAGTTTGCAACTCTGACCTCACCATACCAGCAGGCCTGAAACCTGTAATTTTTTATAAATACGTAGTCTGCCATTGCCATGCTCTTTCTGAAAATTATAGTTTCCTAGTTGCCATGCTGATCTTCTGCCTTCCCTTAATTACCCATAATAAATATGCAGATTAGGATGTCTAAACACACTATGGGGGTTATTTACGAAAGGCAAATTCACTTTGCACTACAAGTGCACTTGGAAGTAGACATGTGCACACTGAAATATTTTGTTTCAGAATTTCGTTTTCGTCTGAAAAATAAATGTAATTAGTTCTCCCGAAATTCGTTTTTATTTATTCCGTTTAGTTAAAAAATGCATGCGTCTGAAAATCCGAAATAATTAAGGTTGAATCTGTCATTGAAGGCTTCTGGTGTCTGTCGAATGTTCTAAGAAGATTTGACAGAGCAGCTAAATTGTACGACGCCGCAATCGTACATTTCCGGTCGAATGTTCCGCCTACAAGCTATAGTAGAATTCTAATGTTGTATGACACTAGTAATAATTATATTTATTATTATTACTAGTAAACCAACATTAGAATTCTTCTATAGCCTATGGGCAGAGCATTTGACCATAAATGTCCGCTCGCCCCGACTGCTTCGTCGAATCTTTATGTCGCATCTTTTCTCTCTATGTCAAATAATCTTGGACTAATAGAGTTAGGTTAGGCCAATTCGACCTTTTTTTCAATTGTCTCTATAATGTCAAATCTTTTCTCTCTATGTCGAATCTTTTCTTTCTATGTCGAATCTTTTCTCTCCATGTAGAATAATCTTGGACTAATGGAGCTAAGATTAGGCACATTCGACCACAGGACACAGATCACTATTGTCAGCATCATGTCGAATCTCCTATCTATATTGAACTGTTGTCACAACAAAAACATAAATAAAGCATTTGTTTATGTCAGATCTTTCGGTTTTCAGATTCTGCATGTTCGTTATTGTTTGTTAAAACGATAAATGAAAATACCAAAAATTCGGACGAAAATGCATTCGGACGAAAACAAATGCACATGTCTACTTGGAAGTGCAGTCGCTGTAAATCTGAGGGGTAGATCTGAAATGAGGGGAAGCTCTGCTGATTTTATCATCCAATCATGTGCAAGCTAAAATACTGTTTTTTCTTTTCCTTGCATGTCCCCCTTGGATTTACAGTGACTGCACTTCCAAGTGCACTTGTAGTGCAAAGTAGATTTCCCTTTTGTACATAACCCTCTATGACAGACACTTGCTTCACACCACACCAAACTGCAGTAATCTGTTAAAGATTCAAGCATGTACAATCTGGATGGACATAACCTTTAATTGCTCAATGGCTTCTGCAGATTACAATTTATTTATACAGTTAAATAATTCCACAATATATCCCAGAAGCCGAACAGCATAAAAAATACAGTTAGGCGTGTCAACAAATCTTCTTTTTTCATTTAATGAACCAGTTGAAATTGCCTTTATGAGCAAAAGGCAGATTCAGCTATAACACTTTAATCAGGCTTGTGTGTCTATAATCTCATTGTGTGCCACTAAATTCATTTGCTGTGGTCAAAAACGTAATATTGATGCTCTCAAGTGAGATGCAATATTTATGGGCAAATATTTAATATCTACTTTTTCTCCTATGATATCTAGGCTTTTAAAGGAAATGTAAATTTGTTCTATTATTCTGCACTTTTTGTGGATATTGATTCCTAATTTATGGATTACGTATATTACCTTGGCAGGGTACACACGTGGGCAACTGGCAAGTATGCAAGCACTGTGAACAATAATTTAATCGTTGAAGAAATCTCTTGATTTACGACGTGTCTTAGCCTATGGCATATCTATAACTCTTCACCAATCAATAAGTCTGCTGGATTTGTACTGCAATAACCTTCAGTGAAAATACTGACTAATGTTACAACAAACAAAAGTACTATATTAAATGCTTGGTTGCAAGTAGAGCTTCCTATAGGATACAACTTTAAAGGGAAACTCCACTTTCACTTTAAAGTGGTTGTATACCCAAAAATCTATTTTCTATCTAATTATGTCCCCTTCTATGTGCTATCTATTGCAGTGTGTTTTTTTTCACTGACCTTTTTAATATCTGTATAGTCGCTTAATCTCTATTTCTTTTCTTTGTCCCGCGCATGCCCAGTTTCAATGTGAATTACGGTGAGCCGCTACTCCGGCGGAAATAGAATTTCTTCAAGTCGGGGCTGCGTCATTTCCTGTTGTAGACGTCAGCCCCGACATCTCGCGATGCTCAGCCTGATGTTTACATCACCAACAGCATGATGGTTACCATGTGACTCCTACGTCACATGGTTTAACAAGACAGACGGCGCAATTTTTAAATCCGGATATCTACAGAGAAGAGACAGATGAACGATGTATGCAGCGGTGCTGTA